>KN882275.1:81910-104945 GCA_000934455.1 Apostichopus parvimensis
GACATATTAGTGCTTCATTTCACACGTCAAAGAGTGTTCTTTTAAGTAAGTTCTGTTGTATCGCCAGTCTTCACAAGTTATGTCACTACAAGTCTTTACAGCTTATGACTCCTGCAGTCCTCATTCAAGCAAATTCCAAACATGATGACACGAGATACGTTGAAAACAACCAAGAAGTTCGACCAACTTCTTGCACTATCCTTAAAAGTAGATCACTGGTTACCCTGACATGGCTGATAGTGAAATTGGGCTTCCTTATATATCAAACAACTGTTCATTAGCAAGGGAAAACGACGTAAAAGTGTATTCATCTTACTCAGAGCTACTTATAAAGACACTACTTGCATCAGTAGTCGTGGACATACTTTTGATGAGCTAAGTGACATAATTTATGATAATCATCAGGGTAAACTGGTAAACTCTTCAATATTTAATAATATAGCATTGTATTGTCAACTTCCTGACGAAAAGTAAGTAACATCATCAATCAATCGACCATTCCACCAACGAATCAAACCAACAACAAATTAGTCACACAATCAATAGCAATACTTTTAGTTATGATTTAGTTGATTATATTATAGCGAAACATGTTGGATGACATCTACAAGTTAGCTTAGTTAACAGCATTAACAATCACATAGTTTCAAAATATCTTGTTGATCATATTCAAACTATTACGGGTTGCAGTTAGGAACGTCCTAACCTTTCCATTCGACGAAAGTAGTAAAGAATATGGCTAGCCACCTTCTGCAAAGTCATGCCGATAGTCAAAATGCAATGCTTATGGTTAGTTATCGACTATGTTCCCCCCATCGCTATAATTTGCGGAGCAATTGCGGCTAATGTTATATTTTTTGTGGAAAATCAGCGCTCTTTAAAAAAACAGGAATCTTTTTTAAAATACCAGAAAATCAAACTTGGGTTAGTTAAATCACCGATATTTATTTCTCCTTATTAAAGAAAATTTTATATATGGGTTATGTTGGGAAAATATTGAAACACATCACTGGTCTACTGACACTTTAACAAAAAACAGTCGGTGAATTGGTTGTTAGATTTAAACCAGCAATATTGTCAAATATATAGTATGACTTTAGAGTGATATTGCACATGGTGTTGGTACTTCCTGCACAGGTGGCAAGAACTGCGAAACAAATTACACTGAGCACAACAGTACTGCGAGTACCTTCCGGACAAATACCTCCGAGAAGGATAAAAGTAATTATCCGACAGTTCCCATGCGGCAGGATAAAGACCGAAATATATCCGGTGTAACGAAGTCGCTCTTTATCATAGTAACATGTGCAGCTTCCTTCACGATGTCTTTCGCATGCAGCTTTGGTTACTATCATCATAAAATTAGTAAGTTCAAACATTTACACTTCTTATTTGTATGTGTTACGTGATAAATAGCACATGATACTGAAGTCGTAATGTATATTTACCTCCAAGAAACCGATCAAGAGATGTCTTAAATATTATAGATTAGATAATCATAGCGCTCGATTTTTACTGGTCAGTAATCTCTCTCCATTTTTGCTGCAGAGTCACGTTTTGACGTTGAGAATCAGTGAGTATTTCAACCAGTGTATTCTCCATACAAACCTTGTGTACATTAACTAATTATTGCAATTTGTGATTTATTATTCGATGCACGATCATCTATGATTGAGACGAAAGTTGCAAAACGAATACTTATTTAAAAACAAATGTTTGATGTTATATACTGACCAGTTACACGCACAAGCCTCGTTAACATTCAACATATTTACGATTTTATAGTATATCATTTTATTGAAGAATTGCGTTTGACGTTAGTCTGTAAACACTACCGTGTTAAAAGAATGTCCGTTCAAACTTCATATTGTGCTACGTTGTTAATATACAATTCGGTTTCAATACTTTGGACCGAACCCTGATCTTTATGATTTTCACGTTGTAGGATAGAACAATATACATCTAATGACTCACATTATGAGTTATTTGTTCTTTTGTTTGTTAGTCTATTTATAAGATAGAACACTATACATTTAATAACTCACATTATATGTTACTTATGTGCTTTCATTTGTTTCTCTATTTGTAAGATAGAACACTATACATCTAATAATTTACATTATGTGTTACTTATGTTCTTTCCTGATGGCGTTAATTGGATGTACCATCACTGTAGGAGCCTGTATGTTGTTTAATGGCGTTTATTACATGTACCATCACTGTAGAAGCCTGTATGTTGTTTGATGGCGTTTATTGGATGTACCATCACTGTAAAAGCCTGTCTGTTGTTTGATGGCGTTTATTATATGTACCATCACTGTATGAGCCTGTCATTTATTTCAGACACTTTTGCAGGGGTTCCTACGTATTCTGTGTTTTATTACACGATGCACGGTAATCTATTGTTGGTATGAAATCTACAAAACGAACAGGTTTGAGAAGTGATATTATATTCACAACTGACCAGGAACAAACATCCTATATTTGAAAAGAGCTGTAGGAAACACGGATTAAAATGATATTATGAAATCACACCGAACAAGCAGCACATTCGTTTCAAATATTACATATTTGTAAAGTTATAACATTTCACTTAAGACTTTTGACCTTCGATACTATGTAAACCAATATCAGCCTCAAATTATGCCAGCAAAAATTGATGTTTATGGTCGTTTATTAAATATACCATCACTGTAGGGGGAGATCAAGAAACCACGCAAATGGACAGCAAACCACCACTCAAGGTAAGCATTTTAAATGTTGATCACATTATGTATTAATCAATGAACTGTGTAGCTTAAAATAACCGTTTTATTCATGTAAAGCCCTCCAGCTTTGTTCCCACATTGTATAGAATATTTTGTTCTTGAATTAGTTCAAACGCAAGGAATTGTACCTCAGATGGAAGCTGATTAGACGCCGAGTCTCCCTCAGTTTAGTCCGGAAGATGTACAACTGGTATGTTAAATACCAGGCATAGGAATGCTTAGGTATACTACAAGGCAACCCTTTCTGATCAACACTATAATGGTTTCAATATCATCGCCAAAACCATATCAGGTTAATTATGATACATCAAGTAACATATTTGTTTTGGCCAACTAGGTTGATGAATGTGCAAGAAGTAGCTTTTACATTGCTGCATGTTTAATCTAAAAACAAATCCCTCAATTATAGTTTGTGGTGATGTGTTCTAGAAATGTTCTTCCTCATGTTTTAGTTGTGACACGCAAGACAAGTTTGGCCAGTTGTCTAATAAGTAATCTGAACAACATCATCGATGTCTAGGGACTGAACGTCTAGACAGCTGTCAACCAATAACGAGTGTAGAGGGACACTCTTCATTACATCTTAGGCACGGAGAATGATAGTGGAAACACCAATCCCCTCGTTCCGCTCCCTACGTCTATCCACTTACCTAATTTTATTCGACGATCCGCATATCTCTTAGCAGTGGTATAAGTTAAGACATGTTTGCCTCCGCCAGACCATGAAAACCAGCCAAAATTACAACGTTTACTGCCTTTTTAATCGATTCCCTCAAATGGAGTTCGTTAGACGATAATATGTCCCACTCGCTGGAAGGGGTAGATGGCTCTGTCCCCTGCCCTTCTCTACACATATGTTTAGCCTTCCAATTGAAGCTCAGGCTCTACAACAATAAGTATTAATAATGTCAGTTCATATAACAAAATAATACAATATTATTTCTTGTATATTACTTCACCCCTCTCTCCTGTCCTACAGATGTTGCACAGGTACAAGATTTTTACACTTTCTGAGACTTAGCGCACAGTTTGAAACTGATGAGCGACCATTTGCATTTGGTAACCTCGTTACATATTGCAGTTGTTCAAAGAACGTGTTGAAATCAAAAATAGAAATATCATGACTTTTTATTGTCTCTGTATTTGTCAATTGGTAAGATGTCACCACTTTATAATTTAACATCGTTATGTTCAGTCCCTTTCTGGGTTCTTCGAGTTAAAGATGAAATTAAAGCAATAATTACGGTCACAAAGGTTTATATTATGTTGATGACGATCACATTGAAGAATATTTACTGGAAAAGAATGTTGCATACGAAATAACCTGTTGTTGAAACATCACCATCATAGTTCAACTTGTTATAGTACATGCATGTCACGATGCGGGAATAACAATCGTGTCTGGCCTGCTGGACCCTTCAAAGAGAATATGGACAATAGTGTTCCATTTCGAAATTGCGTAGTTTACAACGAAATTGAAATGAATATGTGGACTTCCTAGTTGGTATAAATGATGTCAGTTGACCATATATTCACATATGGTCTGCTCTTGTCAATTGATACCCTGACCTTATAGCTTACGTCGCTAATTATTCCACAGTCAACATTGAAAGTGACAATAATGACTGTCACTTAGGTGATACTTGCTAACTCGTCAGAGTACTACTAATACTTTGACCTTACTGAGCTGTAAACGTGTATCTTATTCATTTATTGTGTCATGAGTACAATAAGCTCTTACATGTATTATGTGTGTGTTGATAACTTATTTATATTTTTAAAAGGAATAAAATCTTTAAGTTTAAACTTATGATATTGATTAACGAATTACATCGTTTCCTTTCGAGCCATTGACTTTCTTTAAAAGAAAAAATATTGCCTCATACAAAAAACTGATGGTTAAATAACTTTAATCCTAGTTTAGTTGTGACTTGTTTATTTCTTAATATTACGGTCTAAAGATATCTCCATACTGCAACTACAAAAGCATTTTCAAGTTCGCGTTTCAAGACAATATATATGTAACCTATGTTGCTGATTTTTATCCGCAGTTCCACATTACATATATCAAGAGTTCTGCCCGAATGGCACTCTTAGAGACTTTTTGCTTCGTAATAGTCAACAAGATGGGATTTCTCGAGTTACTGAATATAATTAGACTTGGTCTGTTCTTGATGTGAAATATTTGACTAAGCAAGCATCTGAAATAACATATGCTTTGGCCTATTTGACAGAAAAAACGTAAGTGGTTAATATATCTAGTTTAACCTTGTTAATCACAAACGAAGATTATCACATTTTACTATGCTACATTAAATACACACAACATCATCACAACACATATAATGAACGGAATACCCATGCTGCGTGGCAGTCTATTTCAATATGCAACTTTTTCTCTTGTGGTATTGTCAAGCAATTTCAAAATAACGTGGACTGATATTACAAAACTGTTATGAAAAAAAAATTATACGGTTTTGCATTGCATTGAGATACACGGAGTTTGATTTGCAAGACAAGATGAGACTTACATGTTGAGTGTAGTTTTCTATACTATGGTGGGTGGCAACATACTCGACCAATAAAAAAAAATGATAAGATACTGAAGACATTACATGTTACTTTATAAAAATGAATTTAAAAAAATTAGACCAGAGACGACAACCCATGTCACAAATTAGTTGAAACAGTCATTTAAATGTCGTTGCAAAACATTCAAATATAAAAAGTAATGGATGGAAGTAAGAAGTAATGGATGACCTGTTTCGTCCTGACAGTTTTGAGGGGATTTCTTCGGTTGCTTTTTCAATGTCCAATGTCCCACTTTCCTTCGAAGTGTGAGTCCCGCTTTCAATCAGGAAGTAATTACAGTAACTAATTTTAAATAAAAATCACTTTCTTTTTAATGTAACAGTATCAACATCCTGAGTTAACGACTGGGAACATACCTTTAACCGAAACTGGAAATTGCAAAGTATATGATTTCTGGCCAGAGAAAGTAACAAAGAAGAGAATCTATCATCTGCTAGAAAAGGTACTTAGTACTTAGTACTTAGTACTTAGTACTTTGCTTTTATATCTATTAAAATTATGTATAGGTCTTATGGAATCCCTTAAAGTTGTCAGCACTGAATATCTTACGAACGGCTTTTGTCAGTACATTTGTGAGGCACTTCGATTTCAATGGCAAGAAGACAGCTTTATGTCATTCAATACAATATTTAATCAACTTTATATTACAGTTCACTTATAAATTCAGAACACAATGTTATGTAAACGTTATGATCGTTCATTCTTTAAATATTAAAGTGAAAGCATTACGTACATACTAACCTAACAAGGGCCACTGTATTTTAACACTTTTGTGTAAGAAAAGGCAACCAAATCAGGGCCTGGGCACGGAAACCAAAACAATTTGAAACCCTCTCAAAACCAATCCCCGGTTTCATCGAGATGTAACCATATGATCATGACCATATGACAAAATATTATTTATAAAAAGTAACTGGTAAGGGGATTCGTGGTGATACGAAAGGATCTAGGTGTAGGGATCTCCATTGTGTAAGTATCGTATACACAATTAATATACATCACTTTTATCAGACAAATTGAAGACAGCCTCCCTTTTCGATATTTCCCTTCTCGGCTGGGACGTCGCTAGAGGGGGGTGGGTGTGGGGGTGAGAACAGAATACCATTGTGAAAATGAATCGAACGAGGTTTTCAATACCTCGGTGCAGATACCTGTGTATTGAGAACATAATTACTAACAACATTGACAGACCTTGTCAAATGTGACCTGCAACATAGGCTTGTCGCCTGCGAACCTGTTAGCTGAAGTTTGTATGTAAGTCTAAGGCAGATGCGCTCAAATTCTTTGTTTACCACAACATGAGTGCTGTGAAAAGTATGTATGTTGGGCGTCCCTTGTTTTAAAGATAACTATATTTCAATACAAATATCTTTATTTTATCGTTCTTGCAATTGCTAACTAGTTATCATGTGTAAAACAGTCATTTTGAACCTTTAACACATAATAAAATGTTGCATATAGTTTCCTGTTTGTAGTTTGCTATGTCGCAAAATTATTTCCGTGTTCAGTTCCGTGATGATATCCTTTCAATTTTACTTTCAAATCATTACGCAGGTAGTTAAGTACCTGTTTAAAAACCATGTTACAGGTACTTGTCAATAAAGTTGTTTGGTCAACTGCACGCAATGAATCAGTACACATGGGTCATTGCGTGTATATATGTTTAGCTGGGTTCTAAAAATATTAGAAGACCATTACAATTTGATCATTGCTTTTATTGACAGACTTGTATAAGTAAAGCAGATAACAATACGTAGATGTCCTTGGCTGAAACCATATCAGCCCAGATAAATGTCCTTGTTTTCATTTCTTTACTGTTCCTTTTTTTTTGGGGGGGGGGGGTGGATATGTTCTGTGAGATGCTCAGTCATGGGATACGTCGGAAGCGAGTCGACCGTCAGTACATGAGATTTGCCAAATCCTTACTTGCTCTTCCTTTCATGAAAAAAGACAGGTCAGGATGCAATCAATTTTGTTTCTCTTTGACATAATCTTAGAATCATTTTATTCCAGCCTCATCGAGCAAGCCATACTTCATCCATAACAATGATTGGTAAAAAAGCAAGACATTATAAGCTGTCCATGAGTTTTGGAGTATTGAAATCGTTCTTTCTCCAACATATTCAAACAGAAAATAAAACAAAGCGAGAGGGAAGGAATATGGTTAACTGCTCTAATACAACTATTTGTTTAAGTGTTCCAGTTGTCTATAGAAAAGAGATTACTAAATGCAAAATCTGCTGATTGCAAATTTTTAATTGCTTTCAATGGCTTTACAAAAAAGGTTAGAAGTAGGGAAGAAAATAATTTTCGTCAAAGCTTACGAAAGTTCTGAGAGGTGAAGGCCCATTTCCTCCGAATCGAAAGATTCGGGAGAAAACTTTCAGTTGAAGAGGAGAGTGTGTTGTAGTTACCTGTACGTAGTAAACTGTATGACGCAGTAACAGTAACAACTGGGAAGTCGGCTTTGGCTGAAATTGTCCTTTTTCTGACGTCATATGAACTGCGGTAGGAAGCTTTGTGTTTTGTTCACGAGAGTCTGCTCGGGATGTCTGTAGAGAAAACTTCGACAGCGAATTTTTGGCTTTTGCAGCTGCATTTACGGAAAGTAGTGAATGGGTGGTGTTGTAGTATTGTAGATAAACCATTCTAACACATGAAAACCCACCATTTTATCCCCTCTTTAAGGTGTTTACATGGCATTAATCAAAAATATTTAAATTCATACCTATCACAGGATACCGAAGACGACTATGACCTCGATGGAGCGGACGAGGTACAATATTTTACTCTCGACGTGGAGAGTGAGGCTAAAGATTAAAACGGTGACTGAAAATATATTCCATGTAGTGGTAGCATCGCTAGAAAAGACAAAAGCGTTTTCATGTAAAAATCATTGTTTAGGACTGGTTTGGTTCAATCATCTGTTTGTCGTTTAAATAAGAAACAACGGAGTCTTGAAAAGATCACAAATATTATTTACACTATATATATTTCCTTCAACAACTACTAGTGTTAATTTTGGGTAAATTGGCATATTCGCCAGGGTTTTATCTTTGCTGACAATATCTTTCTTAACCTACGGCCGACGAATATTGTGACTGGCAATTAGTACCTTAACGATGTGGCTGACATGTTTAAAGTTCCTAATTTCTGTTTCATCGAACGTCTAAATTAAGAAGGTACTATTACATTTCCACTATGAGGAAATCTTTTTTCAGTGTCTGTTATAAATCAACTCGTCACTTCTTCATTGAAACAATATGTATCGATGAGTTTATTGGATTATGTGTGTAATGTGATTAATTTTGTTCAACAAAATTAAATTGTACATCAAGCTAAACATATTAACAAATACATATATAATATCAGTTGGCTGTTTTGGTGTGTTGTTAAATGTAAATTTTAATTAGAGGGCGACCCGCCCACTAGAAGAACCCAAAACGTCACAGCCAAAACAGCGGTACAAGCCAAACCCGATCCCCACAGAAACTAAAATCCTAGCAACAATCATTTCCCATTTCCAACTCAACACCTACAAACAAACTTCAAGTTGTAAAGGGTTATCTAGCACGTAGGCCCATTGGCTCCATAAATAACAACGGCCCGAAATAACACGTCACGACAAAACGGTACAAATCCGCCTCAATTCGAAGCAACAAGTCATTTTTCACCACCGAAAGAACCTGCTAGATCGGATGTATCCCGCAAAAGCAACATCACATATTTTATTCTGTACACCTGTTATTGTTTGAAGAAAACCTGAAGCCCACCCCCCCCCACCCCCTCCTACCCCATAACCCGAAAAAAAGCACAGTTGCAAAACGCATGTACAAAGCTGTGAAGGCTATTGCAGCAATCAAACAAACCCCATCACCATTGCAGTTTCCTTTACACTAAATGTGTGTCAAAGGTGATTATCTTGGACGAAACATGATGGGAAGATTTAAACGCAAGAGGCGGAGGTTATATATGCTATGTTCACTTAACACATCTTGTAGCTCAAAATCTAAACAGTTATGACATCGAACTTGCTCGTACCTTGATGAACCAAACCATCAGCCGCATCAGATGGATAATAAAATATCCTCGTTATTGTGTACTATATAGTTTGGAGTCGCAAATTCTGAAACCATTATCGGGCATAAATGGCTGATCGTCTTAATGTAGATATTTACAATACGATGGCATTCTGTAGCTGGGATGCCTGAGTTGAACATTCCTCACATTTAACCACACATAAAAACATTTCAATAGTTATATGCACAACACTACGTGTAGATCTAACTATGGACCTCATTTATAGCGTAAATATGCCCTATCATGCCTATATCCACAGTTGATATTCAATTTTATTTAGAGCCCTCTCAACTGGAATCGCGTTCAACGACTCGATGCACGTTGGGTTATCTCCTTTCAAAACCGCGGATCTTCTCTGGCATCAATCGTGCCATTGAACAACTATTGAACTGTACTTAATCAGAATATCCAATGAGGTTTACACGGGACAGGGTAGCAGGATATCGCGTATTTTTAAGAACAAATAAGGTTAAAATCGTTCTCAAGAATCCTGTTTAAAGTTCGTGCGTAAGGGCAATGTATAGACTAAAATATTATGCATTGCAATAAAATGAAATATCTAGCAAAACACATTATAAAAGATATCAAACTTTAGCAACGTTTTATATGTTGTTGTCGACGTTTCGTGCTGTACCATAACGTTGGTGCAAAATATTCTTAAATGGTGAAATAACTTGAACCATGTTGGCATATTCTAACTATTACCCGTGTTAAGTCAATTTGCGTCAGTCATTATTAAAAACAAAACTGAGGATTAAGTTTAAGTGCGTATATTTTGTACGTGCCTGGTTTATTATTGACTAAATTGTGACTTTAACATCCTGTTCGATAGAGATACCCACGAGTAACCTTACTAACGCTCCTTTATGATGATTTGTTGAGGTACTTTATATTTCTTCCTTTTAGAATTTGAGAAATTTTCATGAATCCAGTTTGAAGCTTGTGTTAACGTAAACGTAACCAAAAGATGAACATATTCTGTATTGGAATAACTTATCTAGAAAAATAATGAAGACAAGGAATAACATTTAACTTAAGTTTCTATTTTATTGTTTTGCAACACTTCAACAACTTCTTCGATTCTGGAGCTTTCAATCTTAAATTCTGATGTGGCGGAATAACTGAAGCCACGCACGTATTACTGTCGTGCCTATTTGCGTTAATTTAAGTATAATAGAAAATGCGTGGTACGTTAGATCATCCTTACTGTATTTTGATCTGGTCTGTTTCATTTTTGAACAGACCAGATCATTTTGATCTGGTCTGTTTACATATATTGTGACTTTTAAAGCTTGGTAGATATACCCATGACCAACGCTCTTACTCCTGATTCTCGCTTTAAAATATGCTTGGTACTTAAAATTTAAAGTTTGGACCTTTCCCCTACTGTATCTGGTTTGCTATTGTGTGATTAAGCTAGCGCTAATATAATAACCAGAGACAATAAAGAAAACGAAAACAAACCGCTCAAGTGCAAAAAGTTCACAGCTGCTTTGAAATGATTGAACAGCTGCTACGGTTGTTCGCTTTACCTTTACAAAGTTACACATAGATTATACACGTGTCTCAGCGTCGAAGACAAAGGAAATACATGTGTGACGTGTCCGGTACGATTATAATCGTGATGACTAAGTTGTTGCATATGAGAACAAAGAAACTACCATTATATTTAATGTCAGTACGAGGTGTAATCATTCCTGCTATTGGACCACTTAGCTTACCTCGTGTGAAGTACTTGTTCTCTTTAGTTGTGCAGCACACAGTTAGTCGCTCACAAACCTTTGATGAACACCGTCTGCGGCATCTGTTCCCTTTGAAGGGACTCCTGATACATCATCTAACTAACACCGCCATAACAAACTGTTGGAGCATATGGTTGATACAAAGAGGTCAGAAATAGCATGCAGTAATAATTGTACATGCAGACAAAGGATAGAGAACTGGTGTCATACACAAAGGTTTAAACAAATTTCTTTTTTCCTGTATTAGACTGTTAGTTTGCGACTAGCGATTGATGTTGGTATTACGTTTGTTGTAGTGTTACGTCCACAACATCATGTTTACAGCATTGGCAGTTAGTGTTAATTAACAATGTATCTTATAAAAAAAATCTGTCACCTGAAGCATGAAACACTGCTATAAGATAGTGGTGTGATCAAGGGGGGACGATTTGCCCAAAAGATGTGACCATATGGAAGAGCGTACTGGTAAGACTTCCCTTACCTTTGAAATTCGAGTTCGATCTTAGGAATGATAACATTTATACATATCAGAACATCGTCTTGGACAGAGAAGGGAAGCATGGACTGCGAATTGTGTCAAATATCCACAACAATAATGTCAGATATCTCGGATAAGCTTAGCATGTTAATCTTATTACCTCAGGCTGCTTTTTTTCTACGGAATTACTGACTAACATCTAACTGATTGCAGTTTATTTGAGGGGGAGGGGAGGGTGAGGGGGAGGGGAGGGGTCGGGTGCCCAAAACAATATCAGCATATTTCACGGAAATATATTGTCGCCCCTTCGCCCCCGCCTCCTACGCCTACGGACGTGCAAAACAATGCAGTTCAGCATATTACCTTACCAAATTTATTTTCAAACAGTTGAGTAAGAGTAAATAAATCGTGCCTTGATTTCGGCTTTCAGACTTTTCTGGCATATATTCCCTTTGCTTTTGTTCTATTAATTGCATGAAATTGATTAATTATTGGAAAAGACATTGCAAATTCGTGTAATATGCCTACATGACAATTCTCGTTAAGTAACTATATTTGTCATTCTCTCAAGAACAGACTATGGTCACATAAAGAAGAGGCAGATGGACATACAGCTTAATTGTACAATAGAACAATGAAAAATAGCAAAATTAGACAGAAGAGAGAGAGAGGTAAGATGAAAGGGATAGGCTGTGAGAGGATTACACGACTGTTAAAAACTGAGACTATCAATAATGCAGCTCAGCTTACGACAACTGAGTGTGATGAACTTACACTTCAGTATATTTGTGTGTGTGTGTGCTGAAAAGCGCTTTAGTAAAGTACAAGATATACATGAAATTTGACAGCTTTCGTGAACTACCCCTACCCTTTTCCCTTGAGTTATACTGGGGGCGCCTTCCCGATTTCAGCTGGCTTTTACTCCAGTTAATAACAGTGCCCCAACCGCCCCTTTCGGAATTGTACGTGGTGGTGTGGGGGGGGGGGTGGTACCCCTGTGCAAATCCAAAATTGAGACCAAGTCGGCGAGGCTTCACACCAAAACTGATAGACTAGAAATGAATAAAAGTCGTTCTTTCTGTTTCCTCTTACGTTTGCAATTCCCAAATTAGGGTCAGCTTGAAACGGATCAAAGAAACAGCTGATTGTATGAGTGGTGAGTTGGTTACAAATGGTATGAGAGGTGTAGGATATGGGGTCAGAAGTATAAGGGGAAACCCTCAATAATTTGTAAATAATAACAAAAAATATATACTTTTGTGCTACATAATCACTACGAGAGAAACGAAGCATCTCAAAATGCTATAGCTTCCGGGGATGTTACCCCTTCAACCCCGGCGGCGACTTTGAAATACATTCCAGAGAAATTTAATTCCTTCTTCTGACATTTCACCAAGGTTTAAAATAATGTTTTAGAGAAACATTAATTGCTCTTTCTAACATGTGTTTTAGGGCTTCAAAATTGTTACGAGAGAACAAAAAATATGTGAGAACGCTTCAGCATCCCCCCGGAATTTCGCTCATGCCCCTTCCCCATCCCCCACTAGTCTAGGGCTATGGGGCTCTAGCTGACACGTACTTCCTTATACAAAAACATGAGAATAAGAACTGTTGCAAATGATGATGCTTCCTGTGGTTTCGCAGAACCCCCTCTTTCTCACCGTATACACTCACGGCCAAACAGTGTACACAATCAGAAATTCCCTCCTAAGTCTTCGAGTATTGTAGCCGTAGTTATAAACTAGTTGATACTCGTGTTGCTTTTTGTCGAAACCGTCCTCGGACAGTCACCGTCGTCGGTTTCAGAAAAGCTAGAGGAGACAAATGTCATGTTGCGTTCTTTATTTATTGGTATAGTTCAATATGAGCCCTTCACCGTATGAAATGCAACTTTTACTAAATGTGTGCTACCAATATGCATAAACTTGCTTAGCCTGTTATCTGTTGCGCTTTCATTTCTAGACCTAACAAAAACAAACTGTTATTTGAGTTTATAAGTGAACCCAGTTGAGGGTCACTTTGTCACTCTTATTTCTCGAAATCCATCGTGTAATTTACCTAACCATCGATCACTGCTGTTGCGGCAGGGATACGAATCACTGTTAAATGTTAATTCGTCTATAGATAAGAAAGAAAAAAATGAAAATTGAATGTCACTGAAATATCAATTATGAAGTCAACAATGTGTCTTGAGGGTTTTTTACGCTGATAATGCCAGTGTTCATTACTGGGTACACACAACACAAGGTAAGTCTTGGCCATCAGCGTAAGGAGCACACGGGAGACCTCCACCGTTTGCACTGCATTTAACGTGTACTGGAACAATTGTCGACTCTTCATTGCTCGCTCCACTACGATGAATTGCCTCTGCGTAGTTATCGACGCAAATGAATTCAGATTTGTGAGCAGTATAGATAGATGACATCATGTATCCCCGATACTCAAGAGTCCACCCTACAAATTAATACGAAAATATCATGTAAGAAAATGCACGTCTAGTCAACATTTGTCGTCATTTTACTTTAATTACTAATTTTGTGCTTTGATTTTACGTTCTAATGGTCTGCAATACACACGTTACCTACAGATGACACCTTCCCACTAGGAGAATATTGGACAAGTAAACTTTTGACTATTAAACCCGTGATCGTTGACCTCAGTTTAAATGCTTGTCCTTGGAGTTCTGGAAGAACAGTTACAGTTTGCCTAATTAGACCTAGTATGACCGTTCATTTTGAAGACTGATGAGACACAAGTTCATATCATGGGGTCAGTTCTTTATACCTTCTACCACGTGTGGAGAAAATTTGATAGGTCGTTTGGGGTGTTTTAACACAAAAGTGCAGATTTAACAGATACATATATACCCAAGCACACACCCCTCCACGATATGGTCTTCATGACACCCTCGTTCAACTAACCAAGAATCCCCCTCCCTTCCCCACCGCCAAGTCTCATCACTAATGAACAGTAACTTTACCATGGCACCTTTTACTATGACAACTGTCATAATAGATCATGACCATGTATACGAATATTTCATAAAAGAAGGTACGAGTAACAACAGCAAGGACACGAGTAACATAATGAACCAGAATAAGAGCTAGAGAAAGAATTTGCTCGTGTCGCATTTCTTTTTCACTCTCTTCTCCGTGACATTATTCTATCTTTGTGTCTTGTTCATGACACGAGCAAGAGCATCAACAAAGGTGAACAGATAGCAGCAAAGATTTAAACAAAAGAATGGTAATGGTTCATAGGAAGAGATTCTTGTAACCGCAAAGAGCAATGGATGTGAAAAGCAAGAAAGCAACCTGGAGCAAAGATATACAAAGACCAAGGACATGAGAAATAACAAGTACAAGATGAAGAATGTAGACAGGAGCAGGATCATGGTCAATAGAAAGGAAATGGTCAATAACAAGTACATCGTCAATAACAAGGACATGGTCAATAAAAAACATGGTCAGTAACAAGGACCTGACCAATAACAAGTAGGACACATGGTCAATAACAAATAGGCTACGAGGTCAAATACATGGTCAATAACATGGCCAATACATGGTCAATATCAAGTAGGCTACATGGTCAATAACAAGTACCTGGTCAATAACATGGGTATGGTCAATAACATGTACTAAGCCAATAACAAAGACATGAGCAAGGAATCGGGTGACAACATAGACACGAGCTAGGACATGCGGACATGCATTGAAACAACAAGAGTAAAACATGTACAAGTTTAAGGAATTAATAAGCACAACGGCAATGTAAAATACAGAGAGAAAAAGAGTAAATAATCCGACACATGCCTTCCTTCCAAAATCATGTGCAATAATCCTTGTAATGAAGTCAAACCAAGTATGGGAAATAATCCAACATCAACATCCAACATACCTTTCTGGAAGGTAGCCGAAACTGGTAACTGAACATAAACCGTTTTGTGTATCAGTGCTTTCATATTGCCAAAATCCACATAAAGACGCTTATTGTGACCATTGCTGGCTTCTTAATATACTTCAAGAAAACAATGGAAAATACTGAGAATGGGGTGGGGGACACCCACCTTCGCCAAAGCACTCAACAGATCCCGGAATCATCACAACACTCTGTCGTCCGGTTGCCTGACAAACGGCACATGGAGCTTCAGAGTTCAGAATGTTCGGACTATTCGGAAGAGCCTCATTGTATTCCGTTCCATAAATAGGTGCATTGATGATTGCAGGGGCTGCAGCGGGACTTGGCCATCCGCGGGGTTCAATGTACGAGCGGCGATGATGGTTAGAGTGTGGGCTCAATATGGGATTCATCGGCAAACAGAGAAAATTACTGCCTGATCCTTTGTGATTGTAATGGCTAGAAGCCGTTACACCTGTAAGAAGAAACGTTAAACATTTACACTAATACTGTTTTATTCATTAGAAAATTAGAAGTAATAAAGTCTTGTTTCCACAGATAGCTAAACAAGAAGGGCGCACTTTAGTGATATCACCCACGATTTGTTACACTGAGGCAACTTGGTTCAATTCCCTTCCGACTTAGCCATGTAATTTTGTAGTAAAAGGAACCATATGATTTCGCCATGGTCATTTACCTGAGTAGCGGCCCAGTTATCAAGTTCTCATAGGTCCTCTTATATTAGTAATTTAACAAACGTTAATGACATCTGCAATATCTCATCAGTAGCTGTTTGTCTTGACGACAATTTGTATTTTCTGCAAGAAAATATGATTATGGTCTTCTTCAGTCATAGTTTTACTTTCTAGGGCTGTAGTTGAGTCAAGTCCGAATCAAGTCAAGTCAAGTCAAGTCAAGTCAAGTCAAGTTGAGTCAAGTCCCGAGTCCAAAAATTGCGGGATAAATCGGAGCCCATGCAGGGCCACCTGCGTGTCCGGACTATGAGTGAAGTACTATATCTCAATATCACACTTCTAAATTCCATCCCTCCGCATATCTTCTCCTCCCAGTACTCTATACCGGAGTATTTAGTTGACTTAGGCTTTCAAAATAATCACATGTGAGGGATCGAGGGTGAAGGAGTGCAATTCAAAACGGGTCTTTGAATCTCTTGATCATGCATTCAGTGGTGTATGAGGGTAATCTGAAGTGGGTACATTGTTATTGGCTAGAATGCAGGGTGCCGAAAAGATGGCAAATACTTTGTGGGTCAAATGGCGCTGAAGCAATTTCAGGTATGTTTTGTTCCCTATTAGAGATTTGCAAACATAAATACGTAACCAAATATTGTCAACAGAAATAACCGAGATATTCTTGAAATTTGTTAGGAACATATCTAACAATCTTTCACTGGAGGGTGGGGAGAGGCAGTGTGACTCCAGAAAGGTTATTATATTCAGATATTTGTGTTCCCTTTTAGCGATTTTCAAGACAACAAGTTGGCAATCCATGTTGTGTCAGATCACATCCCAAATTTCTGTGTATGACCGATATGATGTTATCAGTCTGAAAAATCATCGATTAATCATCGCATACTCTCCACGTTTGAAGTATATTAACCTTGAACTTCACTGACCTTTGACATTTTCTTACGTTAATTATTACTCTCTTTAAACATTCATTCAAGCAATTGTCAATCGAACAGTCATGCAGATTGAAGAAAAAAGTGTCACTTGTTACTACAACTGATTACATCATAATATTTAGTACCACTTTCTGAATATGAATGGGAGGGGTGTGAGGGGAATGAATATTGCTGTTGTAAACTCGTAACAACATTCCCCGCCATTGCGTGCATTTACAGGCCTACACTTGGACGAATGTGGTCTTTAAGGTGTATGTGTGGGAATATGAGGTGGGATCGGATGGGTGAAATAAAACTACCAGAGATTTTAAATACATTACCTAGTCTTCCCCAAAGGGGATGTCTTACCACCATAAATTGTCCTATCATTTGTAGGACAAGTTGTTCTGCCCCATCTGATGTACGTCGCACCCGGTAATGGACCATCTTTGGGTGGAGGTGGTGGTATTGGAGGTTGTGGGTTAGGAGGCGGACCATCAACTGGATCTACATGAAAATTACCGAAAAGTAATGGCCACGTAGACAAAATAAAGAGTGGATACCTGGTGTAATATGATAAACACGTGATAGATACCACCTAACATCCATGCCTTGGTACATAGAGAGCCTCTGTTTTTGTTTATATTGACCTTATCCCCCCCCCCCCCGAGTTCTTCTCCTCTCAAAGCGCCTGGACTTTTCTTTTACAAATTGAACTATATATACTTAAAGTAAGAAAATGACATCATAACGATAGCATGGGCTATCATAATATTAAGAATGAGAGCGTAGGCTTTGGATGTTCATAGTGTTATGATCATAATTATCTTCCATTTTCCCCGATGACGGAAAGAGCTTAACAGTTGTTTGTGATTAGGCAATTAACGGGACGTTTGACTGTGAGGCAACACAGAATATTCTGTCCCGGGATATCCTAATTTAGTGTTAAATTTCTAAGCGTGATCATATGTATCCAACCAGGGAGGAAACAATTACTGGAATGTTGTCATGGTATGTCTCAATACTTAGAATGAAAGTACAACACTTAGGCAAAACCTTAGCAACACTCACGGTATGCATAGCGTTTATTTACGAGACATTTAACACCAGAACAGAATCTCCTCAAACAAGGAAGGTTAAAGCTAGGACAGAATCTCATTCAGAGAATTCCTCTAGTTTAGAGCATTCTCCGAATGGAATTGGAATATGTGAGAATTGAACAAAAATAAAACATGATTCCTGGTACTGGCTAAAATTAAAGTCGATATGTAGACCATTAAAGGTATTAGTAGAGGAGCAGATTGCGGTTCCACGTTTCTCTTCACCTGAACTACTGTCAGTTGCACACGGCGTGTAAAAGGTTCATTCTTAGTAATTGCCAATACACAAAGGATCATATAAGTAACACAAATATGTGCTTACTAAATAGGATGGCATCACGACCGTCCCGTCCGGTAATCCTTGGCCCCCTGGGGCCCCTCGAGGTCCTGGGTCACCTGGTGGACACATTACGCATTGACCGAGAAAATAAGATGCCTGCAAGTTGGCTGGTAGGATAGTTGAACCTGCGAAAGGCATAATTATTTTATGTCAGTTCTTTTGCTTTGGGGTCAATTTGTGGATGTGTGCGTCTGTGTTTGTTGCATATTTTTGTGGGATTATTTGTGTCGGAGCGGGTGGCGTACGCTTATTTTAGTGTAATTTTATTATTAAATACATCATTCATTAGAAAATATATAATAATAGTATAGAATTTAGTGTACAGCTAGATTTTCGTTTCAAAATGCGACTTCTTTTTGTAATCCCTGGTCAACATGCCCCAGTAGATACCACACATACAACAAGTAGGCTCTCAAAATCGTGCGCTTCTGCAGTGTAGCCCATGAGTGGTATTCACCTTTGGTTATGATACAGTGCAATTACTTAAATGCTGCCTTTATATATAAACTAGGTTTCCAATATACCTAGAGTAGCTTACGGGTACAAATCCATGAAGGTGAGTACAACTACATGGCAACCGTGTTGTGATGTGAGGATGAATACGGGGTCATTCCAAGTCAGATAGGTACTTACCACCATTTGACGGCAGACTGTCACCGATTCGGGTGATGTAATGAGACCACTACGCTGCTAAGAACAAGAGCATTATACTGAAGAACTTTATAAAACTGTGGGATAATAGTATATACAGCATACAACAATTTTATTCCGACGATATCAAAATGTACTGCTTGACCAAATCACCTACCACGGTCAACAATTACTAGCAGTGGCTGAGTTTGATGGTTTAACAAATCCTGGGAATTTAATGCAACTGATCAAGACATTTTTTTTAAATTTGGAGATTTTTGTGACAGTAGCTTGTTTTAATTGTTTAAGTAATGTTTAAGTCAGTTAGTTATAAAAGAAAATTAATACATTTCTCAAGAAAAACAGTTGCATTTTGATGAAATTCACAACTGAGTACATTTTCCATATGTATCACATATGACGGATAAATCCGCAAGAACATGACAATACAAAGGTAAAGCTATTGAAGAACACCACCATGTCATGATGACATAACAGACCTCCTACTGTGATACACTTCCTGGAGTACTGTCAAAATAGGAAACAATCATTCCGCGGGTCGATCGATTTAGATACAAGATATGGAGAAAGGGGTTCCAACTAACAGCGAGCATTAGTTTATCTTTAAGAGTTATGTAACTTGCCACCGGACTATCCTTTAAACTAGCATGTAAACTGTATCTATACCACGTCATTTAAAATGTAATATAACAACAATCGCGCGCTTTGCAGCTTTTGTAACAGGCCAATAGTTGTTTAGTTCGAGAGCACATAAGTGAATTAAACATAATAATGAAAAACATAACAAAACTGTTGCTTTGATGAAATCGTTCACTCTGATGTTGCCAGAAACATTAAGAAAACATCAAAAGGAATGGTCTAACAATAAAAAAGAAAGGGATATAAAAAATGCACTGAGCAGCTGAAAGATTGCCATTATGGCTTTGAATGTCATGCAGGATATGCATGGAACATATATTTAAGGGCCAGTGACGGTATACATTATACCATGGAAGCTACCATGGGTAGTACATGAATGGTATTACTGCGTAAACGTAATCGCTTTGTGGCGTTTCATGTCTCATCCATTTGCTCGTACATTCATGCATTTGGAGATCACACTGACTTGACCTGAAATACGTCCTAGTGATATATTGCTAGGTTTACATTTCATAAGTTTTGCAAATGTAAGCTGTTTAGATATTATTTTTGAGAAAAGTCACCCAAGAAAGAACCTGCGGGCACGAAAGACCAGACAATCGAACGACTGATCTGCTGTCATGCAACCCCAGTCCCGTTTACATCACGACTGTGACTGTGTGATCATCTCCAGGTGTATATCACGGTGTCCCTGCAAGTGAACATAATGCTACACATGATCTTAGCCAAAAGGCAGATAAGCGATGTTGTTTAGATGATCCACACTGTCCCACTGTGGTTTGTACTTTTAACAAAGGTTTGTGAAATGCGTACTGCAGTATTAAGCAAAACACAGGCAGCTGTACTTGCACAAAGCTGCGTTTAGTGTACTTGAAACGTAGTTTGTGAAAACAAAGGGATAACATAACAGCAAATTAGTTAGTCACTTCCTTTACATCATCAATGCGCATTAATTGGCTAATGTTTATTCATAAATAAACTAGAATTGAGAAAAGACTTGTAAAATGTCAATCTTTGATGGAGTTTGATGGGAAGTGCAGCTATTTTCAGGATTACCAATACCTAGAGTTAGAGTGATTATGACAATGTTGTTCTTAGTGTTCCATAGACCTTTAACAACGGTCTATGAAATGCGTAATGCTACCATAGTATTAGGCAATATACAACCAGATGTACCTTCACTAATTGTCATGTAATCGACCCTGGTAAGAATTTAATTGACAATAATGTAGGCGTACTTGATACATTGCAAGCTTGTCAAGACGTATGGGACGCCGGGGCGTAGTGCTTCACATCATCTAAGCCACAGAGAAAAAACGGTACATTAATACGTAGTTAAGTGTCGATATAAGTCTGAAAGTACTGGACCAAGGTAAATCTAATTAATACTGGGAGTGCCTTTGGTAGGTAACACTGTACTAATTTGTCGTATGAACGTAATTTAGACTGGGAGAGCTTCGCGGTGCCGACCGACCAACTGAAGGAGGGTGCCAGTACGTCACAGATTAGTTGTAGTCACTGTTGATTTTTCGACAAAATGGATGCTCTGTATATTCTGTACAAATTCCAACTCTCAATTTAAATATGTAAAAGGGATACTTTTCAATTACCTTTGTCTCCATTTTTAATAGCAGTGTATCTTTTAATTACCGTTATATGCAATATTTCAACAAGCGGCACGCTTTACATAACAAAAATGCAGTATGTAAGTACGCAAATTGTAAAAGGTTACATGTGTGATATCATCTGGGCAAGTATTCTTCAAAAGCTTCCCTCATTCTATTATCAACTTCTTGTTGATGTATCCGTGAAAAATGATACATTTGAAATGTTTAGCTGCCAAAGTTCTGTGTACTTAGAATTTTATCAAACTGTATAATTTTTTTCCCCCTTCTGTGGATAAATAATTGAGAAATTATAACGAAAAATAAGGCATTTTATGATATCATCTATTCTGCTGTTGCCGGATGCCGTGACAAAATATCGCAAACTTTGAATATTCGTATCAACGTGATACCAAATGCAATGAAGTTGTGGTGTTGGCCTAAAGATTCAGATAATTTTCAGCAATTTTGCTATATAAGCATTAACTAAAGCCAACAAAATATGTTTTGTAGTCTTGTTGCGCTTAGTCTTGTTAAGACCCTAGTATGAACAGCCTAGTGTACCTTTCTTTTCACAAAGCAATTTTCCCGTATCTATTTGCTGTACTGTCCAGAGAATGCCCCGGCGACGCTTTCGATTGATACTAAGTTTTTGCACATTTCTTTCAAGCTAACTTGTCTTTTCCTTTGATTTTGATTTTCCATCCGCCTTTAATACCATTCAAACCCATATATTTGTCGACAAACTTATAAAAACGATGGTTCCTAATGGCATAATTCACTGGATCATGAATTATCTTACAAACAGAACACATTTTTTTAAACTTAGCCCTACTTGTCGTTCTGATAAAAATGTGTTCTAATACGGGAGCCCCTCAAGGGACAGTGCTAGCACGTTTCCTTTTTACATTATACACGTATGATTGCAGATCCATCGGAGGAAGGGTGCCCACTCATTAAATTTGCTGATGATACCGCCCTGATTGGTCTAATTAATGATAATGATGATAGTACGTACCTTAGTTAGCTGCAATCTTTCGTAAATTATTGTGATACAAATTTTCTTGAATTAAATGTTTCCAAGACGAAAGAAATGTTAATTGATTTCCGTCGTTAAACTCTATATTATACTGTTTTAGGAAATGTCCAACTTTAATGTGCGTCCGGAAATCTTACAATTATTTTATAGTGCTACCATTTGTGGGGTTTGGCGATACTGCTTGGTCTGTTGGGGTGGTAACGTTAATAATACAGACAAAATCATATCAATGGCATTATTAAGAAAGCAGAAAGGGTGGCTGGTAAGTCCCTGTCTTCATTTGATTCAGTCTTAATTAGACTTTATATGGGATGAATCTAGCCACCCTCTCCATAATCAACTGCATCAAGGGCGTAGGAACCGGTGGGGCTGGGGGCGCCAGCCCCCCAGTGAAAAATGTGGTGGGGCGGAAGTATCATTCCCCCCCCCCCCCCCGCTCCGCAAGTCAGAAAACCCCTTTTTCATTTCCAAATGAGAAAAA
>KN882275.1:146567-173926 GCA_000934455.1 Apostichopus parvimensis
CCTTAACCACTTGACCACAACGCCCTTCCTGGTTTGTATCTCATAAAAGCAGGGATAAGTGTAGCATTTAACTTAAAGGTGGGTTGGTAGGACTAGGGAAGAAGGAGGGTGTCACTGGGAATGACTTTGATATCAATGCAGCTTAATTGATATATCTTGTACAAAGAATAACTTCATACTTTGTGTAAGTGCCACGGTGATCTACCGCTCTGCGATATTTTTTTTTTCTTTTTTTTTTCTTCCATCTCTTTTATTCAAATATCTCTATATATCAGAACATATAAAAAGCAACATTAACGAATGGAATACAATCATTTACTTATAACATTCTCTGTATCGCCGGAGCTTACGTTCATCGTTTTTTTTCAGAATTGAATATTCATGTTCTAATAGAGAAATAAAGTCACCCAAAAATGTTAAAACATCTGGCAGTTTTTCGTTTTGTTTACAAGTGAAAATAGAAATATTTCGCATGTAGCAAAAAAAGTTCATCGTATGTCTTATGTCTTCGATGTAACCAAATTTGATGTTATCTACGGCGATATACTGGATAATTGGTTTGGGGAACTTTATAATCACTTGGTACGAAGTATAGGAAGGAGAAAACCAATAGTCTAAAGACAATATTCAAGCTCATTTGTCCAAGGAGAGTGAATATACATTGTACATATGTTTTAGTTCGGACTGCAAAAGGCGTAGCGGTGTCATTTGTATTTTCAATGCAGTCCTTGGGAATTGTGATTTCTGGATATGTTAGATTATCTTGGTTTGAAAGATCAACCGTGAATTTGAACTTCGGCATTCTGCGATTGTCTTTAACTAGTGGCCCTCCCAAAGGGAGTATTAAACTAAAAAATTAAGTTGAAGAGCAATTATGGAGTTTATGACTTTGTTTATGGTATACAATTTTTGACTTGTTTACAATTATGTATAGATTTGTCCATGGGACTTAGTACTAACTTTCTGCTGTGCAATATTTGATGAATTATTTTCCCAGTCTTAAATGATACAGTTCTTTCCAATTTTTAACGTCGTCTCCTGACATCACCGTTGAAAATCTGCTTCTACCGAACAGACACTAAAAGACCTTCATAAGAGAGCCAAAGCAGGACGCAGAGTTGATGAATCAGAGGTCCCGCCAGAAGTGGCTGTAGGGGTCAGCCAAGAATTGGAAAGGCCACCAATGGATACTACTACCACAGAACCCCAGACTACAGTCCCAGGTAAGCACTACCACAGAACCCCAGGCTACAGTCCCAGGTAAGCACTACCACAGAACCCCATGCTACAGTCCCAGGTAAGCACTACCACAGAACCCCAGGCTACAGTCCCAGGTAAGCACCTAGAACCATACTATTACTACTACCACAGAACCCCAGACTACAGTCCCAGGTAAGCACCTAGAACCATAATATTGTTACTACCACAGAACCCCAGGCAACAGTCCCAGGTAAGCACCTAGAACCATACTATTGCTACTACCACAGAACCCCAGGCTACAGTCCCAGGTAAGCACCTAGAACCGTACTATTGCTACTACCACAGAACCCAAGACTAGTCCTAGGTAAGCACCTAGAACCATACTATTGTTACTACCACAGAACCCCAGGCTACAGTCCCATGTAAGCACCTAGAACCATACTATTGCTACTACCAGAGAACCCCAGGCTACAGTCCCAGGTAAGCATCTACAACCATACTATTGCTACTACCACAGATCCCAAGACTACAGTCCCAGGTAGGCACCTAGAACCATACTATTGCTACTAACACAGAGACCCCAGGCTACAGTCCTAGGTAAGCACCTAGAACAATACTATTGCTACTACCACAGAAATGCAGGCTACAGTCCCAGGAAAGCACCTAGAACCATACTATTGATACTACCACAGAACCCCAGACTACAGTCCCAGGTAAGCACCTAGAACCATACTATTGCTACTACCACAGAACCCCAGGCTACAGTCACAGGTTAGTACCTACAACCATACTATTGTTACTACCACAGAACCCCAGACTACAGTCCCAGGTGAGCACCTAGAACCATACTATTGGGATGGTTTGTTTATTGATGACATCATAACATTAGTTGCTTCTCAGTTTATGATATCCTTGGGTATGGATTGACAGATTGTACAGTTGCTATCACTGGATGTGATTACTCATCAAGCCACTGTTCTGACGTCTGTAACATTTTAACGCTTAGGTAACTCTGCAACAGTGTCGTTATCACGTAATGGGCTGCTGCCATTAAGCTGTGCAACAGAGGTCTCATCACGTAATGGGCTTTGCTACAAATTACTGTACCTTGGTGGACTGCATTTCAGTATCTGTGCATTACTGTTAGTTTTCTTCTAGGGTCGTCAGGTTAAATTAATTGCCCTTTTTTTCAGATTTTTCTTTTTTCTTTTTTTCATTCCGTTAGATGAGAACACTTATAAGATGTTATGTCAAAGAAGAGACCTTTACAAAATGGCTGCCTTGAAGTCCAAGAGAGAGGGAGATGCTGCTATGGCTATGGAATACCTCAAAGTGTCCAAGGTAAGGACTCGACGCAGCCCTGATAACTGAATAGTTTCTGGTTTTGCTGTTTTCGTTGTTGTCAAATTATACCGCATGTTTATTATAAAATGTTTACTATTTTTGAGTCTTTAATTTTCATTTCAGCAATTTGATCATGTGATTGGCGCTGTGCAAGCCGGACAACAAGTGGATCTGAGTAACATGCCCCCTCCACCAAGTGAAATGAAAGGTAACATGGATTCCCAAATCTCATTTTTTTATTAAACACATTTATGTGTTTCTTTCATAACCTGTAACTAGTTTTTGTGACATTTGTCTGGTGGAAGAGATTAAGGGTTGGGGGTATAGTGAGGGCGAAATAGAGGGCAGTGTAGACAAAGGAAGACCCATAGGGAGAAGACTCAAGGGTGGAGAGAGCATTATGATTACTCAATGTATTCCTATGAGGAGCTCTGTATGACATGTGCAGTATCTGCAGAGATGAATTGTTTACAGTTGAAGGTACCGTCTCGGATAAATTCCAACCATCATTTATCTTCACTGGCCATCGGACTGACAATCAACCCCAAATGTTGAAGTCATATGAACAATAGGGTGACATTGCACACTGTTTAGTAATGTATCGTAAACAGTTTATTTTGAGGCTGTGGAAGTCCTATGTGTTTCCCATTAAGTTTCAAGTTGCATCTGAGGAATCAAATTATCTGTAAAGGTCTGTTTGTTATACTAGCTCGTCCAGCCATGCTATTTAAAGAGCCTCAGATGTTTGTATATTTGTATATTTATTTGTTTTATCATAATTTACAATGTGACGGGAAGTCTCCTATAAAGCATGCAAGGCTTAACAAAGTAGGAGACTCCCCCCCCAAAAAATGAGAGAAAAACTTAAGAATAGAATAAGAAAAGTTAATAGTAGCATCTACCATGATGAAATAATTGAATTGATGCAAAATGAAATTAATAATCTTAATAAACAAACCTAACATTCTTCAGATGTTTGAGTGGTTACTTTGCCAAAAATTAGAAAGAGTGTAGAAAACAAAAGATGGTGTGATAGCATTTGATTTCTCATAGCATACAACATGTCAAAGTGAAAGTTTGAGCCGAATATATCCTTCAAGCAAGTCTGGCACATTGCCAAAAGCATGGCCAGGTATGTACAAGAAGCACAGTCTGTTGTTTGCTATAAGTACCACACAACATAATTACTTTAATCCCTAAGAATACATAGGGGTTGTATTCATTCAGTTGAGAGTGTTGCATGTAGCATTTAACTCTAAATGAAATGTGCTCAAATGTATTACAAACTAAACAGAGATACTGCAACCAGCAGCAGCAGCACCAACGGGTGGCCCTAGCAACGCCCAAGCCTCTCCTCCTCCTCAACCATCAATGGACGATCCATCCTCATCGGCTCCCTCCATGCCCCAACCGAAGACGGTCCTAGAGGCCCTGATGCAGCGGAGAGAGCGGTACAAGACCATGGCAGACAAAGCTGCAGAAGATAACAACTCCAGTAAAGCCAGAAGGCTGGGGAGGATCGTCAAGGTAACAGTTAAATCTTCGCTAAATTGGGAGTTGCAAAACGAAGAAAACATTATCTTGTGCTTTTCCCAGGCATGAGCTTTTTCCGCGAATTCGCAGAATATCCGTGATTTCTTATCTACCTCGGGGACAAAAACTATGATCCTAACACACTGTAGCATACGCAAACTGGTGCCTATACCGCAATTTTGGAAAGTTCTGTGATATTTTCTTACCCCAGGCTCATCCCTGTTTTCCAACGTAGGCTTTTCATTTTCATTCTCTGAAATACTTTTCCAAGGTTACATTGAATGGTAGAACTGCAGCGTTCATGGCTTGAACCATTTCATAAATCAGTGTTACCGTGTCAACCTACCGCATAAGTGTTCAAGGCTTTCAGTTTGGGCTTATTGACATTCCAAATTCACATGAGTGACTCTAACAGAACCCCCCCCAAAATTGCAAAATATAACCAAACTGTATGGTAGTATGAAATACAGATAATAAATGATAATGATAAAAAAATTATAAAGGATTTCATTTCATTATACATCAAAGTAATCACTATATAGAAAACAATATAATTGAAGTACTGAGTTGCCAATATTTTGTTTCCAACCCTTTGCCTTCTGTAGCATGCCATACTTTGATGATATGTCTCGTTTTACCGCAGCAATATGAAGACGCCATCAAGATGGAAAGAGCCGGTCGACCAGTCAACTATGGAGAACTTCCAGAGCTGCCAGACTTCCCTCCCCTTCCAACGACCAAGCAGTCTCAAAGCTCCACCCCAGCGGCTCAACCAGCAGCCGTACCTGCTGCCAGACCTAGCCAGCCCACTGCTCAGGTAATACACTCAGGGATGTGCCCACGCTAGGCGGCACTGGGCGGCCCCGCCCAGCACTAAAAATTTCCGCCCAGCACTGTCTTAAAAATCGCGAATCCCGCCCAGCACTATTTTCATCTAAAATCCCGACATTCCTTACAATATATTCAACATAAATTGCAAAAAATAAAACAAATGTAAATTGTTATGCAAAACTAGTACTTGTGTATGTGCTTAAAAAGCTACACAAGTGCCAGCATTTGGCATCTGAGCACCTTCAAAAATCGAACAATTTCTCAACACGCCCTCCCCCTTAGACCCCTCCCCCAGGACGGCGATCAGTTTACCCGGCACTCAGGAAATCCTGGGCACATCCCTGTACACTATAATAGGGATGTCTCATCTCGGCCTAGTGGTCAAATTTGCAAATTTGTCATTTGGTGATTTTGTGGAATTTTGAAATGGTATTTTTTAATGTTATGTTCTAGATACAATTAAGACAATAATTTCGGTGATCTGTACGATTTCATTTTAGAAAATGAGCATCGGTAATTTGGTGTAATCGTCAACCTTGTGTGCATCTTTTAACTGGCTTTGTTGCCATGGGAACTGATAAGTACAGTGCAAGCCTTTCATTCAGTGTTCTCTGATAGGTTCGTTCCGTCATCATAGGGTTTCGACTGTTTTATCGATGACATTTATGGGTGTCTTTGGGACAATGAAATAAGACCTTTTCCTTGCTTTGTTAGTAACTTTGGAATGAAATTCAGTGAGGCATATCAGTTGTGTTATTTGATGTAAGAGAGGATTCAAAGAGTAGATGTTGCATAAATGTTTCCAATAATTAAAATAAAATAATGGAGCATTGTATGGGTAATGGGAATATCAAAGAGGTTACAAAGTGGGACCCCCCCCACCCCCAATTGTGGAATTACCCGTCAGAATGTGTATAAATGTTGCATAAATGTTTCCAATAATTTGAAAAATAAAAATGGAGCATTGTATGTTAATTGGAATATCAAAGAGGTTACAAAGTGGGACCCCTCCACCCCCAATTGTGGAATTACCCGTCAGAATGTGTATAAATGTTGCATGAATGTTTCCAATAATTTGAAAAATAAAAATGGAGCATTGTATGTTAATTGGAATATCAAAGAGGTTACAAAGTGGGACCCCCCCACCCCCAATTGTGGAATTACCCGTCAGAATGTGTATAAATGTTGCATAAATGTTTCCAATAATTTGAAGCAAAAAATGGAGCATTGTATGTTAATGGGAATATCAAAGAGGCTTACAAAGTGGGACCCCCCCCACCCCAATTGTGGAATTACCCGTCAGAATGTGTATAAATGTTGCATAAATGTTTCCAATAATTTGAAAAAAAAAAAATGGAGCATTGTATGGGTAATGGGAAAATCAAAAAGGTTACAAAGTGGGACCCCTCCCCCCCCAATTGTGGAATTACTCGTCAGAATGTGTATAAATGTTGCATAAATGTTTCCAATAATTTGAAAAAAAAATAATGGAGCATTGTATGTTAATGGGAATATCAAAGAGGTTACAAAGTGGGACCCCCCCATCCCCAATTGTGGAATTACTCGTCAGAATGTGTATAAATGTTGCATAAATGTTTCCAATAATTTGAAGAAAGAAAAAATGGAGCATTGTATGTTAAGCTTAAAGCTGTTATCATCTTTTACAGAAACCGACTGGCCCAGGGGGAGGCAGGTCTCAACCTGTCGTTTCCTCATCTGCTGCTCCAACACAACCCAGTCCTCCCCGAAAATCAGGTAGGAGCATGGACAAATGATCGATTGATTGCTAATCTCCAGAATTCTGTAGTTTTTAAATTTTAGAAAATCCGATATAACTTTGATATGTTCATGTCTATGTTACAATTGAACCCCTAATGTCATGAATTACACCTAGATATAACGAGGTTCCATCACAGCTTTGAGAGAATGATATGTTCTAAATATCTTGCTTTCTTTTTCCCCGTTTAATCTAAATAATAATAATAATTATAATTCTCAGTTCTTATATAGCACAACTTACAATAAAGTCTCGCCACGCTGTACTTAACCCTGGTCATTGGTAACTTGTCACACCTACACACCAAAGTGTGCGCAATTCAATCAATCTCTCCTGGGGCACCACAGTGCACCCCAACCACGTCTCCCAGGGGACTTCCCATAGGGTGCAGCCACAAACCGGCGCACGCAACTATATTTACAAGTCACCTCGCAAGTCCCCATTTATACACCTGGGTGAAGAGAGGCAATGGAGATAAAGTGCCTTGCCCAAGGACACAACGCAATGATCTGGCCAGGACTCGAACCTGTAATCCTTAGATCACAAGTCTACTACCTTAACCACTTGACCACAATGCCCTCTTAAGTCTTCTATCCTGTGTTTACTCATTAGTCAAAGAATCAATGAACGAACGACAGCAGAAGCTTCTCCGAGAAAAGCAGAAGAAAGTTAGGTTTCTTGCTCTCCAGGCCAAGAAGCAAGGAGATATGGAAGAAGCCAAGAGATTGATCATCATAGCCAAGGTTAGTCTAGAAAAAATATCACCAGGGGTCTTATAGATTTGTCAAATTCATATTTAATTATTTTTCTCTCGCTGAGTTATGTTTTGATTGAATTAAATTGAGTTATTTTTTATAAAGAGTAGGCTTTACTTGTGTAATTCAGTTCACACATTGTTAATGTTTTAAGTTCTTTTTAGAATCAACAAGTTGTCTGTTGCTTTAATTTAAATTTTCTAATTATTAATTTCTTCAGGGGTTTGATCCAATGATTGAAGCTGCTGAGAATGGCCTTCCAGTCAACATGGACAGTGTAAGTTTAGTAATATTAATAATAATTATAGTAGTAATAAGCAGGCTTTTTTTTGTTCTGACACATAACGACAAACAATTTAGGTTGGGTGCATTGAAATAAGTAATACATTTTGCTCCAGCATAAGTAGAAAGTAGAACTTATCAAGTCAATAAGAGTTCATCATTTTGTTTTTATTTTTTTCAGTCTTTGCATTTTTGTTGTTTGTTTGTTTGTTTCTCGTACTGGAAGAGATCGGAGGGAGGGTAAAACTTTGGAATTCAGGTGTTCAGAAATGTATGCACTGGGAGGAATAGGGGAGAGGTGGGGAATGGGCCAAGTTACAGTTTCGTTGGGGGCAGTGGTGGGTATTAAGTTTCCTCTTACACAACACTCCTCGCTCTCGTAAGATGGATACATAAGTATGTTCAGCTCTGAATATTAGAAACAAACATAGCATCATATTTAATTTGTTTCTGAATTTAAGAAAGTATGAAATGAGAGAGAAACTCACCTCAGCAGACTCTGTGTAACTCTACAGTATGTAGGTTATAGTTGTAAATGCTTCATCTCCACTACATTTTGAAAAGCGCCCTCTTTTCCATTCACCATAATTGGAATAATTGTACAGGCATTATTACCCCATCATGCTGTTTGAAATCCAAAAGAAAAGTGGGCATTTGAAAGTTAAATGTTTGAATTTCATTTAGAAACATATCAATCTTTATTCCACATGAAATAGGTTGATCCTTTTTTTTAAAGTTTTAATTTTTTTTTTTTAACCCCTTCGATGTTTTTCGTCCCTTTCCATGTACAATACAGATCCCTAAATTACCAGACGAGGAAGTGAGTCATGCAGTGTCCCCTCCTCTTGATACAGCCCCCATAGATGCCCAGATCTTGACGGGCGATACAACAGAGATGTACTCAAGATTGATCAGTACCCTGCAGAAACAGATCGAGGTACTGTTGAATCTCTTCTAATGACTCAATGCGAACATCTTCTTTGATCTTTATATAAACAAAGAGTAGCACCCATGGATGACATTCAATATCATTTGTCACTGACAAATGTTAAATGTCAAGTAAATCATGTCATTCTAGGCCATAAAAGTCTTTTATGTTTTTTTAGGTCTGTGTATGAGACTATATAGTCCAGTCATTTTAGTTGATGAGCCATGGTAACTTGGAGTAATGGTTACCTTACCTAGATGCAATGGTTAAGTTAGTCATGTGGTACATCTGAGGAACTGACCTAATAGTCTGTATATTAGACTATATAGTCCAGTCACTTTAATTGATGAGCCATGGTAACTTGGAGTAATGGTTACCTTACCTACAGTAGATGCAATGGTTAAGTTAGTCATGTGGTACATCTGAGGAATTGACCTAATGGTCTTTGTATTAGACTATATAGTCCAGTCACTTTAATTGATGTGCGATGGTAACTTGGAGTAATGGTTACCTTACATAGATGCAATGGTTAAGTTAGTCATGTGTTGCATCTGAGGAACTGACCTAATGGTCTGTGTGTTAGACTTAATAGTCCAGTCACTTTAATGGTGTTCGTTATGTTCTACAACATGCCAAAATTTTGTGCCTTGTGCCATTCTTTAAATATTTCATACCGTAATTTGCAGAAAGTTATTGTTATTATTTGCAATTAAGAAAGCAGGATCATCTTTGTTCTAATCGAAACATAAATAATAAGCTGAGCAAACAAACTCAAAACAATTTTTTTTGTTCAATATTGTAATATGTCAGTAATAGCAATAGTTATTGTTTCTGATTTCTTCATAGCAATGTCAAAACCTTGCACAAGCGTACAGGGAGCTTGGTAATGCCCAGACTGCCAACAGGTGAGCTGTTCCTCATTCCACTGAGTGACACTGTAATGTTGCAGTCAATCTCTAAAGTGACACAGAGTTATAATGATATTGTGCTACTGATAACCTTATAATTCTTATTGATACAGTGATAGTGTCTAAATAAACAGTGATTGGACATGCGATGACCATGTGAATTTAAGTTAACTTGTGTACCACTCTGATTACATAAATGACAGGGCACACTACTGTGTTTTAATAGAGATAGTGGGCACACTACCATCATCATTTTTTATATAAATATTTAAGCTGTATCAATTTTATTCTTCATTTTCATATTTTAAGGGTTTTGTCATTTTGTTGTCATTTGTAAAGCGCTCTTGAACATGCTTTAGCATGAAAAGAGCGCTATATAAAATTGGTAAATAATAATAATAATCACAGTTTCAACCGCAGATAATTGTCTCTTCTTGCTCAGATTTCAAGAGTACTGTCAAAATAGTCAGGAAGATAAGGACCTGTTGGTGATGGCCCACCAACATAATGATCCTGTCCCAAGGTTTCATTTTGAGCAACGTACAATACCCACATTGAGGTAGGTGTGATTAAAGGCCAGGGGTGTGGTTGGGGGTGGGATGCTGGGTTATTTTACAATTGAATTGTTTTCAGGGGTTTATTGTGGTCAAGTGGTTTAGGCAGTGGACTTGTGATCTAAGGTTTGCAGGTTCGAGTCCTGGCCAGATCATTGCGTTGTGTCCTTTGGCAAGGCACTTTATCTCCATAGCCTCTCTTCACCCAGGTGTATAAATGAGGACCTTCGAGGTAACTTGTAAATATAATTGGGTGTGCCTGTTTGAGACTGCACCCTGTGGGAAGTTCCTCCCGGGGGACACGTGGATGTTGTGCCCCAGGAGAGATTGATTGAATTGTGCTCACTTCGGTGTGTGGGTGTAACAAGTTATTTGATGACCAGGGGTTAAGTTGTAAAGTTGTGTGAGAGGGCCTTGGCCTTGAGCAAGACTGTAAACTAATATAAGTTATGTTTTATAGGCTATAGCATACCACTTGCATGAGATCTCTTCAGTATGGTACACACATAGACCGTGGGAGAGCAAAGGTGACAGTTAGTTGAAACAAACACATGAGTCTAAGCAGTATGCACTTCCCACATTGAAATAGATCATCTGAGTCAAGTATTGTGTCATCCCTGGAGGGCAGGGGATACAAACTGAAACATGTATGTATGTATGTATATATGCATGTATATTAGATCCTCCTGCAAGCAGGAACTCGCGAAGAAGCCATCATTGGCTTATCAAAGCCGCAAGCTGTCCGAAGTCAGTCTCTGAGATTCATATTTAACGTCCATGATTATGAATTGTCAATTGTCAACAACTCTGTAACTGGACGACATACAATAATCTTGAAGTGACTTGAACCGTGTACCTTATGATTGAAAGGCACCGGCGTTAACCACTGAGCTAACACTCCAGGACCCCGCAGTACTACTTGACCCCTTTAAATTGGAGGACCATTTAACAGTATCCATTTAAGTATTTTGGGGTGGAAGGGATGGGGGGAAGGGGGAGGGTTATCGGTGAGGTAGGAAGGGGACTTGCAGAACACACAATGTACTCATCACCATTATTAACCTAAAATTCCAACCGATGATGCTGAGAATCCAGTCTAACCGTCCTCTTGGTTTTGCTTTGAATTTCTCTATGCAGAGTTACCCCTGGGCTGAAAAAGGAAGAGGCTGAAATAACGATCATCGGAGGCTCGAATTACAAACAGCAAGGTTTGTTTATGCAATAGTAAACTGAAATGAACTGAACAACCAAGAACCTACCAGATGCTAGGTTTCATTGCTTCAAAATGCTATTACCTTTATCCACTCATCAATAGCACAGAGCAGGAAGGAAATGGTGAAAATCCAACAAGACTTAGGCCCTATGGCTGCTGACAAAACTGTTTGATGATATGCCATTCTCCCTTCTCCCACTCCTCAGCCCCCATCCCTTCTCCCTTGTCTCTTCTCCATCCCTGTCCCTCTTGATAGCATCTGCTCCCTTAGTTTATGAATTCTGTTAACGTGTGTTTTTTATTATTTTTTTATTAGGTTATTATTTGTTTTCACTGTATTAATTTCCTTTTTATCTGTTTGTTTTTTGTGAAGCGCTTTGATACTTTTCGTGATTTAGCGCTATATAAATGACGTATTTATTATGATTTATATATTTTTAAAGTGTGTTTTTTATTTAAGAATGGCACTTTTGTGCATTTGCTGTGTGATCGGAAGGTTGGTTAGAAGCCATTATTCTGCTGGTTTATACCTCATCTTCTGCTTCTCTGTTTGACAAAGATTTATTTTCAGTGTTTACCTCATCTTTTAGGATTTAATCATTTGTTCATCCATCCTAGACCAGCTCTCCTTTTATGAACCGTTCAATTATCTGATATCTTCACAGGTGGAGGGAGTGGCGAGGAGATTGACACCTTTGTAAAGTTTGAATTTCCATACCCTAGTGTAAGTATCTTTTATATTCTACATGACTGCTGTTATGTGAAGAAGTGTAAATATGTTTGGAAGAAGTGTAAATATGTTGGAAGCTTGCTGGGGACCGAAGAAGATATTAACGGAAGAATTGGTATAACCAACGGTGCTTTCAACACACTGTCAAATATTTTCAAAAGCAAAAACATAAGCCGAAACATTAAGCTTAGGATTTTCGAGTCTTTATTAAAGAGTATCTTTTTGTACAATTGCGAACTGTGGGGCACAACGAAGGATCTTGATCGCAAACTTGACACTTTTCAAAGGAGACTACTTCGTCATATTCTCAACATTAGCTGGACCAATAACAATTGGTTATCAAACGATGAGCTCTACAATGAAACCAACCAAACACCTTGGTCATCCATAGTCGCACATAGAAGATTAAGATTTTTGGGTCATGTAGCAAGACTCCAGGAGGACGCTCCAGCAAAGGTTGCTTTAAGAGAAGCATTGAGACATAATGCTTAACCAGTAGGAAGGCCCGTGACTACCTTGCTTGGAAAAATAAAGTCGCAATTTAAGGAGGTTAACATTAACAATTTCGAGGAAGCAATAAACCTTGCGCAAGATCGTGATACGTGGCGGAGGTTAATCACTGAGCATGTCGTATAGACGAGACTCATCTTACTACTACTACTACTGTTGTGATGTACTTTGATGAGTACCCAAGTTACCAGGGATTTATTAAGAGAATAGTCCAGAACTTAAACTTATGGTCAACAGATGAATAGAAAACCTTACTAAAGCATCCAGATGATTTTTGCCTTCAATTCCTTACATTGCATGTTCATGATAATGGTAATTTAAACTTGTACAATTTGTACCCTAAGAGTGAACGTGAAGCAAACATCAGTGATGTCATTGTTGGACACCGAACTCAAATGTTTAATTTTATCTCATCTAATCTCATCTTATTTTATTTGTTTGTTTTGTTTTGTCACTGAATTGCTTGACCTTGGAGTGGATAGGGTTCCAGCTTGCTATACAGAAATAATCGTGGTTTTATCCATATGCTAACGCTCTTCCCAAGTTTGAAAAAAGAAAATTGTATGTAGGCTTTGAAGAAAAACATTCAACACATTTTGTCAGTGTGCATTTATGACATCACACATGTTTGCTTCAAGTTCACATCTGGTACCCAAAAACATGCCAACTTCCAAATATTCTTATTTCAAAACTGATACATAGGAAATGAATGCAGTATTTTAAGCTCAACTTTATAACTATTAGCAATTATAGTAGCATCAAAGATGATTTTATGGACTATCTTCTACTCAGGATAAACCTCAAACCGGACAGACTGGTGTGGTCCGAGGAGCAGAGACTGTGGAATACAAACATTCAAGTAAAGTGCAAGTGAATCTCAAAGCCAGGTCTTTCCTCTCTGTTGTCAAACGAAAACAGGCAAAGTTTGAAGTCTTGCATCGTAGGTAAGTGTGAGCCTGTTTGGGTTTAAATGTGGCAGGGGTGTTGCTACTGGATAATGACTAACTTGTATAAGGGTTAAGACCCCCCAAAAAACAGTGAAAATGCTTTAAACTAAACTAGTTTGCCTAGTTTTTTGTTTCTTTTTATTGTGAAACCACAAAAAAAATTTAAATGTGTATCAGGACAGGTTGGTTCCTAATGATATTCAATTTTTGCAAATGATCATTTTGTTTCATATCCAACATGATCATAAATAACATTGAATTTACTATAAGTCAGTCCTACATTTATCCTAGTTTTTGCTTCTAATTTCCCAATTCTATCATATGTTTTGTACAATTTTCATTCCATGTACATTTCTCTTCTGTTTTCATTATGAATTAAACACAGAGGTCTAGGCTTGCTGAGAGGTGATAGGTCCCTGGGTACAGCTTCTTTGAAGTTAGCTGATCTTGAAGCAAAACAAGAAATATCTGCAGTTATACCAGTGAGTATTGTACAATGTTTCTCTTAAGCTCAGTTGGTTGCATGTTTGAATGCACATCAGGAGATTGCCAATCAAGAGGTTAATTAATTCTTGATTCTTGATTAATGAACATCCTCATAAGCAAACTTGCTGTCCCGGATGTGTAACTTAACCCTGGTCATTGGTAACTTGTCTTGCCTACACACCAAAGTGTGCGCAATTCAAACAATCTCTCCTGGGGCACCACAGTGCACCACAGCCACGTGTCCCCCCGGGGACTTCCCATAGGGTGCATCCACAAACCGGCGCATGCAACTATATTTACAAGTTACTTCGCAAGTCCCCATTTATACACCTGGGTGAAGAGAGGCAATGTAGGTAAAGTGCCTTGCCCAAGGACACAACACAATGATCTGGCCAGGGCTCGAACCTGTAATCCTTAGATCACAAGTCCACTGCCTTAACCACTTGACCACAACGCCCACAATATTAATAGCCAAAGATCCAGTCAATCCTTGGAACTCCTCAGCTGCCAGTAAATGTTGTTGCATGTAGTGAATGGTAGTAATAACACGCACGTACCACTTTTACACTCGCAAGCCAGAAATGTCAGTAACCGTTGGCAACGGTAGTGGAAGCTGCTGGTATCAAACCCTAACATTGCCACAGTGTAATATAAGGGGCACAGTATAAATAAACTTATGACACACTATCTTGTGACAAACGGTTACTAAAGCTAGGCTATAATAGTAATAACACAAGATGCATGCTCAGTAACCATTGCCAACGGTAGTGGAAGCTGCTGATATCAAACCCTAACATTGCCACAGAGTTATATAAGGGGCAGAGTATAAATAAACTTATGACACACTATCTTGTGACAAACTGTTACTATAGCTAGGCTATAATAGTAATAACACAAGATGCATGCTTCAGTAACCATTGCCAACGGTAGTGGAAGCTGCTGATATCAAACCCTAACATTGCCACAGAGTAATATAAGGGGCAGAGTATAAATAAACTTGTGACACACTATCTTGTGACAAACTGTTACTAAAGTTAGGCTATAATAGTAATAACACAAGATGCATGCTTCAGTAACCATTGGCAATGGTAGTGGAAGCTGCTGATATCAAACCCTAACATTGCCACAGAGTAATATAAGGGGCAGAGTATAAATAAACTTATGACACACTATGTTGTGACAAACTGTTACTAAAGCTAGCCTATCATAGTAATAACACAAGATGTGTGCTTGCCTACAACACAGTTCAATACTGTTAGAGGGTCACAAGATGCGTGCTGCCTACAACACTCTTGTGACAAACTGTTACTAAAGCTAGGCTATAATAGTAATAACACAAGATGTGTGCTTGCCTACAACACAGTTCAATAATGTTAGAGGGTCTCATCTATATAACAGCAGGTGGCAGAGAGTATCAGTTCATATGATAAAAGCATCAGGCCATCTAAGAAGGGGAGTAAAATGAGAATTGTCATTGTAGTTATGGCTAGGTGCATAATGTCTTAGTGCCTTGTATCTAGGCAAGTGTAGCTACAAGGCACATAGCTGTAGATATATTATCAAGCAGAATATGCAATGTAGCTGTGAGACTCGAAAGCTTCAATGATCTGATTATCTTGAAAGATTATGAAATATCTAGATCGAAATTATCAAGCATAACATTTTACCAGTAAGGACCTTAACATCCTCTTCGACAATGGGAGTTTTTCTTATTAGCAGGTGTAAATGAATGTAAGTTTAATTTCCTGGCTAAACTTGTGATATCTTTTCATGCCTTCTGAATTGAATTTTGAAAGTTTAAAGCCTTTGTTAAAATGCTATTCTGACTATGAACAAACTATTTTTTTGATGCCTTTCAGCTTTGTGAAGGTAGAAAAGATACCGGAGGTACGTTGGAAGTGAAGATCTGTGTCCATCATCCGTTGTCCGGTATCAAAGAGGAGTTTGTTAAAGAGAAATGGCTGGTTTTTGAAAGCAAGGTGAGGAAAGACTTGTAAACCAGGTTTGAATTAAAGATCTTGTGGGCTCACAAAAACATTATACAGAGCATATTAATAGGACACATTGTTCTAACTCCAGTCTTGCCTATGGTTGTGTTATTAAAGTGCATTGTTCAATAATCTGTGATGTCATAGATAAACAACTAATCAAGCGGTCTTTGTGTTTTGTTGAATCTTACTGATACAAGTTCTGAAGTCTTTTGTATTTATTATGTCTTTACGGACATAAAATAACATCTTGTCAAACAGTTGGACTATTTTCCAATGCCAATGTGAAGTGAGTTTACAGTGAAAGTTTTACAAGGCTATAATATCAAAGTTGAAGGGGAAGAAAAGTATTTATTGTAGTCCATGTATGCAGGACAGATCGTTGAACAATACTGTCCTCCAATATCAGAACCATATATAAAGCTGTTCCCCACCACCCCACCCTTTATCCACCTTCCATGCCCCTATGATATCTCCTCCCACCCTCCAATCAGCAAAACATGAAACTCACTTTTTCCTTTTAGCACAAATCAGGTCATGATATTTCTCTTTAATTTTACTCAGGCCGGGAGAAGTGTCACGAAATCTTCACCAACCAAAGCTGCTGCAACAAAACCATCTCCAAGCAAAGCAGCTAGACCACAGTAAGTGAAATAAAATGCTGTTTTTATTAATGCTATAAAAATGATAAAATACTGCAAAATACAGTATTACGGATTACCTTCATGATGAGATATTTTGATCGATGCCAATTCAAATAAACGGAACCAATTAAATGGAACCGTACACATCATACTCCTTCATATTTGCCTTATCCAGCCATCTAGACCAAACTTATGGTTATTGCTATCCATCTTGTTGCTTGTTCTAAAAATGCATTTTAGTGATTTTGATTAATATCCTGGGAAAAATGAATCAGGTATGACGTTACATTTTGCAATGCATCATGGGTAATAACTTGCTACACAAAAGGCAAAAGATGTATCTCAATTTTTTTTTCTAGACACTTAGTATTAAACTTTATCATTCTTATGACAAAATTCAGAAACTTCAGACAGCTGCCAAAAATGTAAACATTAAATTCGTTCATGTTATTGTGTTCCCCTCTTTCACGAAACTCTGTTGGCCGTTTAGACACCATTGTAGGAAGTTAAATGTTACTGGACACCTGCACATTTGCACCTGCCGTTGTTGTTGTTTTTTTGTGTGGTTATTTTGGTCTGGTTATATTAATATCATGACACATAAGGGAAACAAACAAACAGTTTTGTTTACAGATTTAATTATGAAAGAAAGCTATATAATTATAACCCTTCCTACGGCATCCTTACTTCTAAATAACGCATAGTTACATTTCTTAAATGATAAAAAAACAGCATTAATTCTTATTTTTTGCTTGCACTAATGCTTCTCTTTCTTAGCTGTAGTACATCTAGGTTCCATCTCAATAGACTTGCTTACCTTTTCATCACCATAGAAGAAGTCCACCCTCATCACTTCACCTGTATTTATGCCATTTTTGCTTTTTCAGAAATTCCCCTTCCAAATCTTGCCTGCTCAGCTGACCTTGGTTTAGCTACTAATGGTGTTGGGATTCTTATTTCTGCATGTAATACACCCTGCCACGCTGGTTTCCTGAGAGTATACACTATATAAATATACTTCCTCCATCAGATTAATAGCAGATTAGCTACAAAAGACTTATTACTGTACCTGCATGGGACAGATTGCACTAAACAAGCTGCTAACAATGAATATACTCATTTTCTGCTAAGTAGAAGTAAATTTTACAGCAAATTTACTCACATTTCAATTCTACAGCCAACTGCATGCAAGCTTGTATTTTTGCCTTAAAGTAAACAAAGGATAAGTTTATTTTCTTTCCTCCAATTTGACCCAAAAAACAAGATATATATGAAAGTTTCCATCGAAATTGCGAGGCATGCAATTCTCTGTAGTAGATTTAATTAAAAGTACGTAAATAACTGGCTAATATAGGACAGCCGAATGATTCATCGCACTGATCTTTTAGATGGATTAAGTGTTTTCTAATCATGCATTAATAATTGATACCTTGGTAAGAAAAGTTACACCAGTATCATCAAAGCAAATACATGATTTTGTGGTCATATGATGCTTGAATATTTTAAAAGATGAGAATGTGACTAGCTACTCAATATGATTATTCAGAAATATATTGTTTACATGCTGCTTTATGGCGTGCTTGTATCTCTATCCTGGTTACATTACATGTAAAAGTAAGTTGGACTGACGTTTCGATCCTAGCAGGATCTTCTTCAAAGGCTGAATGACAAGTAACAGTAACAGAAAGAAAGAAACCAGCAGGGGAAGAGGAGAGGTAGGAGATAAACTGTAGAGGGACAAAGAGAGGATTAAGGGAAGGGGGTAGGGAAGGTTAAAGTGTTCTCCAACTAGGATCTCAGTCATCATGGTGTTGACTGTGGATCTGTGACCATAGAATCGCTTCTTGAGGGTGGTAGAGGTTTTTGTCCCTTCTGTTACTGTTACTTGTCATTTAGCCTTTGAAGAAGATCCTGCTAGGATCGAAACGTCAGGCCAACTTACTTTTACATATTCTCTTACACAGGCTCTCTAGTGGATAAGCAGTTTGCTAACAGTTTCATTTTATCTTGTTACATTTATACCACGCAGGTCATAAGCATAAATCAGCTGTTTAACTTTCATATCAATTAATCCAGCAAGTGTGTATTTAAGTGATTTGTGTGACCATGCCAGTACTCGTGTGCTACCTAGATATAAGTTGCCTATGTTTGTGCTTATCCCTCACGGATATTTACTAGTACTCATAATCTTACCCAGGGAATTTTGAAATTAGGTAAAATTCTGAACTTTCTCTTCAAATACTGTAACAGCACTCATACTCAAAACAAGGGGAAACTTGGGACTTGTAACTCAATTATACTCAATACATGCTATTGAATATTCATATGTCTCTCCACCGATCTGACCCGATGAATTTTCATGCTAAGTCTGGTATTAGAATCGGTCCGCATATCATTATAATAATAATAATTTATTCTTATATAGCGCTTTACATCAAAGAATGATCTCAAAGCACTTCACAAAATGGCATGAAATATTACAAGTTAAAATTATTACAGCTTAAAAATATTATAGCCTAAAAATATTTTCAGCTTGCACGTCATCTACTAGGAGTGCAAAAGACTTAGGTTTGGTTTTGTCAGTTTCAATTGAGCTTTGTGAGAAATAATAAATACAATTTGTGAGAAATAGTAAATACACAATTTGTCATAATCTCTTTAAGAGGAGAGTAATTGATTTTCCTTTCATGCTTCTGTATTCTTCATGCAACTAGTAGTTTGGAAATCTCCATTTCCACCTTGATTTTACCAAAAAAATTCTCTCCATATTATTAAATTCTGAACATTTATGGTAAACCTGTTTTGTAAACCACATTTTCGAGTTGGACTGATAATATGTCCTGCATTTACAGAAATTCCGTCGTGCATGGAATTGAAAGCAAACAGACTTTGTATTTAGACTTTACGCATGGTGCAAAACATTGCAATCTCCATGTGTATGAAAACCATCAATAAATTCTGCCATTTCACATTTTGAATTTATCATAATATATAAGAACCATTAATCTTGCTAATGTCATCTTCGCAAATAACTACTAGCTCCATTTATAACCCGATTGGTACCGATTAATTAGTTCAGTCATCATTTGCAAGGTGGGAATGAATTTCTTGTTAAAGGCATTGAAGACTTGCCCCAAACTGCGTGCGGCCATCTGAAAAAGTTAACTTTCCGTTGCTTGCAAGTGACGTTTTGTTTGTGTCGCTACAAAATGCAGACAGTAAAGTAATGAAACGTGATACCTGGTTATCTTTAGCTGGACCTGAGATGTCCATCGCTGTATTGTTTGTACACTGTGCTGTGGGTATTGACCGCAGCTGTATGTACTGACTGTACACTAGTGTCTAATTACCGATGGTAGCAAGCTGTGTGTGTGTATTTTCTGGGATCGATGGTGGTGTTTAACACTTCTGTTACACCTTATTCGTAACTAGGTCAGATTACCGGCATTAGAGGTTTCTTTCTGCCCGAGTCTTCACACCCTTTAAGGTTCATATTAACTTGTGGACATGAGTAATTATGATAGCTAATTATTCTCTGTGTTCTTGCTTGGTATAGAAACCCTCAAGTACCTGATACCATCGATGTACTCAAGTTTGAGATATTGCAGTTGAAGAAGAAGGTAATGATCTAGTTTCAAAGTAATTAATACCAAAATTAATACCAAAATTAATACCAAAATTGAAAAAAAAAATTATATAACCAGAAATAGAATGAAGCTATTATAGTTTTGTCTATAAATGTAAAGTTTATTATTTCATATTATGGTTTTCATATTTTTATCATGAATATGTGTAGTGATTTCTGAGGTTGTTGGTTTGGTTCTGTTTTATTCCTTTATTTAAAGATTACAAGAAAAAAAGAAGGTAGAGTTTTATATTTATTATATCTTAGCTGGATCTTTTATGTCATATCTTTTGTGAAAAATATATTTGATAAGAACAATTAAAGGCAGCTAAAAAGGTATGTTTCTTCTTTCTGTTGTTTTATCTAAAAAAGAACTACTCAATTTGTAAGTAGATAATAGAAAAGAAGAAGCTTAGTCTTGTCATGTTGTGAGCTGTTTAAACATGTAGATATATGGAAGGTAAACATGCAATATAAACACAGAAATTATTGCTAGGTCAAACTAATAATTTTATTACTTAATGAGGTACTTAGTTTCTCCAACTTTCCCTCCTCTCACGAAGAATGAGCAACATATAAATACTTGCAAACAGTGAACCATTCAAGATCTGTTTTAGCAGTAACCTCTTTGACGACATAGAATATCAACTTTTTAGGATATGTCTCTTGACAATGCACATTTCATAATGCTATATTAGTAAATGCAGTCCCCCCCCAAAAAAAAAAACAAGTTTTATAAATGATAACATAGTTAAGGAGGTGCAAGAATGGCTGTGACACTTTTTAGGTCTAGCTAGAGTCCCTTGACGTTCTTCCTCTCTGTTGTACTTCCATACGTTAGATCTGTGAGGGTCGATTTAATATTAAAAATGGTCAGGACACCTGTGGTCAATATTAATGCATTATATATCTTCACTCAACAAACCTGCTTCTTCACTGGAACATTAATGTCTATTGAGATGCTCCTCACATCCAGGAAATAATTATGAAGGCTTGGACTCACCAAAACTTAAGCATCTTTGCAAGTTTCTAACAATTCTAATATGCTAATATTATTGGTCGGTTCTTAAAGGCATTCAATCCTGCACTGTAAAAAAAAAAAAAAAAAAAAATCCAACTGTTAAAGGAACTTTAGTCTGGACACACTTAGAAGTCTGTTCGGTAATACTGAGACATTAAACCGATGTTTCTCAACATTATTTGATTAGTTTCATTGATAGGGTTTAGATATACATAAAAGTGTGGACTATGTATGTTCTCTTGTTTATAGCCATGTGATGATCAGGTCAAAAGCCATTGCCTAGTTATGCACCAGTAAACTTGATATACCAAACACTTTAATAAATACCTAACACTGTAGTGAGTGTCAGGAGACTCCTGGGTCAGGGGCTTTATATCCCTGGGACAAATTATTTAACTCTTAGTTCCATAATTGACTTTATGAAAAGTGATGTATGTATGCATGTATTTTAGATCCTCCTGCAAGCAGGAACTCGCGAAGAAGCCTCATTGGCCTATCAAAGCAGCAAGCTGACTGAAGTCAGTCTCTTAGATTCATATTTAACGTCCATGATTATTAATTGTCAATTGTCAACAACTCTGTAACTGGACGACATACATTAATCTTGGAGTGAATCGAACTTGGGACCTTATGATTGGAAGGCACCAATTGATCAATTCACGTTTTCAATAGGAAGTGATCAATTCAGAAAGAAAGCGCAGTGAAGTTATTGTCCTCATAGTCTGACCTGGCTGCAAATCCTACCAAGAAACCAAAAGTAAATCGCCACCTTGCTGCAGTGAACTAGATGGACTGGCCAATCTAGTGGAAACATCCTGGCACATATCTCATGCATATTACAATGATAACTGCTTTATTAAAACATGAGAAAACATTTTAATTTGTAGATAGATCTGTGCATGCTCCTTAGGTTGCTCTCAAAATCTATATTTTTGATGTATTTTTGTGTTGTTTCTTTTGTACTTACAGTGTGACCAGATTAAATCCCAAGGTAAACGTGTACCTCCAGAGCTGAGTTCAGCTCAAATGAAGATGATGGACAATTTGAAAGGATTACAAGGAATGCTACAAAACAATAAAACAAAGCAAGGTGAGGTCAAAGGTCATATACTGTTATACTCTCACAGTGGCACTCCTGCCATTTAGGAGTATCTTGCTGGTCGTTACAGTAAGTGATTTATGACGTGGGTTTGATTAGTTGCTTATGATGGTTGAGCAAGGTGAGGTCAAAGGTCATATACTGTCATACTCTCACAGTGGCACTCCTGCTATTAAGGAGTATCTTGCTGGTTGTTACAGTAAGTGATTGACATGCTGTGAAAGTGTCCATTAGCTATAGGTTGCATCCAAAAACCCGCCGTTTGTACTGAACGGCAGGTTTTTTCCAGTTGGTTAGCTGAGTGATCAGTCCCATATTTTCGCACCTTTGTTGAGCTGCCCATTCGTCTGTTATGCAACTCATCACACAGCTAGTAGCCAAATCACTATCAGATCAAGGCAGACATGGCAAGGTGTGAACAAATCAACTCTTCCAAACTCACCAGTCTGTTTGCAGGAGAGATAAAGTTTCAGTAAGTTGAGGTCAAGAGAGCTGAAAAATGCAACCTATGGTTATTATGGACTAATTCTCGTCATGTATGACGTGGGTTTGAATAGTTCCTTATGCAGAATTGAAGATTCCATAAAGACATGATGTTTGAATATTCCGCTATATATTTTTGCATCTGCTGTGTGTTTTAGGCATTACGAGTTCAACCGGAAAACACAGTGATTTACCGGGTATCACATTATCTGACAAAGTAACCACAAAAGTCTTCCTTATCTTTCTCCTAAAGCTCTTTTTGGAAAGTTTATTCCTGCTGCAGCTGCTACAGTACCTAGGATTAGGAAGATAGCTTTGGTTACTTCGTAGATCATGTAATACCTGGAAAATCACTGTTTGTTCCTGTTATAAACCAAGCGAGGGCTAACAAGGTTGAACTGGGAATGAAGGAGACAAACACTTATTGATCTATCCGAAATAGAGAAATGTCATGAATAACTTCTCAAAACAGCTAAGAAAAGTCTTCAGCCATGTTTCTTATGTTTTTTGCATTTATTTATTACAAGTTTTTGTAATGAAGATGGTAAGTTAGGTACTACATTTTTACAAAAGTGTAACATGTGTTACATAAGCATTTTCTTTCACTCTCTGTTTGCGCACATGCCTAGCAAACTCTCTCCTATGGATTTGGAAAGATTTTTATTAAAATTCATGAGACTGTATCAGTGATGCAATGTCTGATTGATGGTATTATTATTCAGAGAAAGACTGCATTGGTCAGTAGGATAACCATGACAACACAAAACATGTTCTGGAAAGCTAAACACAACCTGTCCGATCTATTCCAAACTTTTTTCAAAGAAGGGACAATTAAAAGAGTGTTATTCCAGTTTTTTGTCCTTTAAATTGCGACCATTTTAGCTTAAGTAGGCGGCCATTTTATAGTCACTAGGAAGTAGGGGGGCAGTCTATCATCCCATTAAGGTTATAGTAGTTACCTACTATTGTTTATGTATAGGAGAAGGAAAATGCCTTCAGAACATTTTATAAGTTCCAACTCTTTCAAATTGAAAGAAACTGCTAGCATTAGCAATATGCCACATTCTACCTACAAGAGCAAATAGTTAAATAAAAGCAAGACATTTCACATGACCAACACATACCTGCATTTTCCTTCTTGCAAAAGATAAGAAATGAATAAAATATTAATAGGACAGGAATTTAATTAAATGCGCATCACATCTTGTATTCGTAGAAAAGATCATAACAAGGACATTTCTTCTTTTCTTTGCAGCTTACATGGTAAGATTGGAATCTAACGAGAGGTTACTGGAAAATTTAGCCCTCGATGCTAAGCAACAAGGCAACAAGGTTAGTACTGTAGAAAACTTAGGCTTACAATACCTTAAGCTGAGAGGTTCTACTTCCATCTTTGGAAATAAATTTATTTCAGTGGGGTAGGCTAAAAATCCAACTCAATAGATTAAAGTATGCACAATCAGAGGCTAGACTGAAACACTTTAAATAAATAGTTCGTTGTCGTTACTGTCTTCTCGGCCATCGTTCTCGGCAGGCTATTATTTCTGTCAGTATATTGAATTAGTTAATCGATTTAAGAGTAACTGCTGCATACTTTTCTCCTTCCTTTTGTTGCTTTATTTAACATATATCTAATATCAAGTATCTTGTATCTGGTATCAAGTATCTGGTATCAAGTATCTGTTATCAAGTATCTAGTATCAAATATCTAGTCTCACATATCTGGTATCAAGTATCTGTTATCAAGTATCTAGTATCAAGTATCTACATTCAACTCTATTCATGTGCAGTACTCCAACACACTCAAAGGTGCATGCTTTTGATTCTTCATACTCATCTATATTGTATTTTATTCTGCAGTTTTACTACATATTATGTGTCATATATTTTGTTACAGTTACATAGCGTTTTAGAGCACTTTTGTGGATTTTACGCTTTATAAAATAAATTATTATTATTTATTATTACAAGTTAAACCTGGTTAGCCCTCACTTGGTTTATAACCGGAAAAAACAGTGATTTTCTAGGTATCACATGATCTATGAAGTAACCAAAGCTATCCGCCTTATCCTAGCTACTGTAGCAGCTGCAGCAGGAATAAACTTTCATAAAAGAGCATTAGGATGAACGGTAAGGGAGACAGCTGTGGTTACTTCATAGATCACAGGAAACTCGGAAAATAATCATTTTTTTCTGGGATTAAACCAAGCGAGGGCTAACCAGGTTGAACTCGTAATGTATTGCAGATGTATATAATATTAAACATATTATGGTAACGTCGTACCTAAATGTTGTTTTAATTTCAGGACAAGGCTATACTTTATCTGAAGAAGAAGCAACTAGTGGCAAATGAGGTGAGTTTCCTAAAACTGAGCATGTAAACAGAGGAAATGAAAATAACCATAGGTTATATTAAATTGCTTAATATGCTCGTTTTTTTGTAAAATATGTAACTATAATTTGGCCGTGTGAAAATATGATGGTCGAAGACACATTTCAAGGTACTGTATGTCTGACATTTTTAATAATGTCTCATATCTCACGAGTTCTGCCTTTTTCAACTCATGTTTAATTTAAAATGCGCTTGCACCACCTTTTAACTATTATATTTATTTTTAGTTTTACAGTTCATTCTTATCTACTGGTGACTAATGTCAGTAATGAACAATGATACATCTTTCAAAATATGACAATTTTTCATTGGAAGTCAAAAGTGTTAAATTGTAGTGTTATGTCACAGTATTGCATCACAGGGTTGTGTACTGTTTTGTCACGGTGTCACGTCACAGTACCATGTCATAGTGTGACATTGTAGTGAAACATCGTAATGTTATGTGTAACCCTGGAGCTAGTTCACTTTTAATACTTAAAACAGAAACTAAAAACATACCCACTAGGGTATACATGAATACATTCAACCTAACATCTGTTTCTACTTTTTAGTCAGTTGTGAGATATGGAATTTAAGGTTTAATTCATATCATAAAATTGTGGGGAATTTAGGGGAGATAAGCATGTTTTAAATACCTTTTGTTCTTCAGTTTTGCAGCGCCATGTTTCTTATAGATTTGAATACATTTTCATGAAGGGTTTCAAAATTTGTTATTCGTTTAGATTCATCTTATTGTATTTCTCGTCTCTTTCAGTTTGAGAGGATGGGTGGCAGAAGGTAACCATGGTTGCAAAAATATACAAGATGAAATTGCATATTGGCAAGGTGGAGTAGTCTAGATGACTGAATCAATGGCAAGTCTAAGGTGAAGCTCCAGTAGTAGTTTGCCTGAAGAAAGGAGGATCATCATGACATAATAAACAAGTTATAAAGCTTTTAAGTTAACAGAAGTGGCTGTACATTGAGGGTATCAGGCTGCTGTGAATTACAGTATTTTTAAAGGTTGCAATTTGTCTGATGTAATTTGGTTATATGTTTCATATTTATTAGTGGGCGTGGAGGGGGAGGGGATGGGGGTTGGGGTATTAAACTGGCAGGGGGCGGGCAACAGTTCACCATTAGTAAATTTTACAAGCATTGGCTCATGATAGAAAATAAAATACACCAAGATTTTTTGCAAAGACTCATTCCTCTCAAAAAGGTTGACTGTGATCAGTTTGTTAAGTAGATGGTAAATGTCTTGGTTAGGCAGCAATTAATAAGTAATGTTGTTGATAGTTGGTGTGGAATTTGACTGTACATTTCAAGTGTTTTGGGATAAAGCCACTGCCCTGGGATGGGTACTGGTACTAAAATTTGTGCAATGAGTGAAACATAATATGCAAATTTCAGAAATTAAGAGGTTAGAGTTCAGCCATACACAAACCGCAATAGCAGTGGTATGGTTTCCGGGGATGTGTATTTGGATCAAACGCAGCATGAAACTCAGTAACAGTGAACGATATGTTAAGATTCCTGCTAATGTCTATGAATATGACTTACTTTTCAAGCTCAGAAAATTGTTTGATTATTTTGTACTTAAGCATGGAACCGTGATGGTAAACGGTTGAATAATACTAATCATATATATTCAGAAAAATATCGTACACATTTTTTTTGGGTGATCAGAATTATGTATAATTTTCTGTATATTGTCATTTATGTAAATTTGTGATCTCTTTATTACGTAGAACTAAAAAGAAAATATTTCTCTTTTACGTTGTTTCTTTAAATATTATTTAAATAGGAACAAACCTATTGAAAGTCTATCGTTTGAAAATGTTAATTGTGCTGTCGTTGACTGTGTTTATAATGAAGTGCAATCCACAAGTACTTTTCATAAATTGTCTTTTATGATTGAATCATTCAAATTTTGTATTTAAATTACTTGAATTACGTATATGACGTATTAAAAACTCATCTCTGTGAGACAGAGTAGCAAATATCATATTGTTAACAATAGTTGAAGGAGATTGCATTATTGAAGTATATATATCATACAAAATAGATTTCAAGAAGAAAGACTGGCTAAGTTTGTCCTGAAAGATATAGTATGCATCGGGGAGAAAA
>KN882275.1:189833-203427 GCA_000934455.1 Apostichopus parvimensis
TTTGTAAATTGAATCTATATATTATATCACTTCAGCATATCCAAGAATATTTATTCCTCTGAAGATACACAGGCAAAAATAGGCATTTTGTTTTGGGGTGATTTTTGTGAAGCAAATTTGAGATTTTTTCGGTTGACTAATACACACCTTAATCTGCCTGAAAACAATGTGGTCTGTGAAAATTAGCTACATATTATGAAACTCCATAGTTTTAGCTTTCATCTGATACCCTACATATAATGATTCAACGTTTTTTAATTTTTGGTGAAAAGGTTTACTAGTTTACGGAACTGCCCTATTTCGAATGTCCAATAAGTTAGCTCGAATATTAATTTTTGATTTACATCAGATATGATGGATTTTAACATAAATACACAAAGATGTGACAAAAAGTTGACTTACTGGAGGGCCCCCCTGGCTAAATCGTGAGGCATCAAGTCTGCATATCTGTTGGATGACAGAGTTATTAACTTAATCAAAGACATAAACAAGCTCTAAATTTAACTTAAATAATTCTTATATTCATTTTCTTTAATGACTATGAGAGCTATGTAATTAGTAGAGTACCTGCACACTAAACCTTAGTACTGTAGAATAAGTTATAGTGCATCTGTACTGCAGTTGAGTTCAGTTCAGTTCAGGTAGCCCATAGCCAGATGATGTTCTCACAATATATGGATAGTTTTATTCGTAAGACGAAATTCATGTTTTAAGTACTGTATGCACCACACAGATTACCCTCTTCCCTGCATTATTGTGTTCTACTTAAGATATCAGTAATATGCAGGCTACACTGCAAATTGACAAAAACAAAAGAGTTCTAAAAAAGATTCCATGAATCTCCCCCCCCCCCACCTCTCCCCCAAAAAATAAACATTTTGAAGCTAACTTACTCTGTTCCTGACATCAGAAAGGGGGTACGGACACCCTCCACCAGAACAATATTCTTTACCCCTGGCTTAGCCAGTGTCTTCTTGCTCTTAGCTGCAGCGGCATGGTAAGGTAGACTGGTACTCAATGATCGCACACCAACTGAAGAGATAGTATTCATTAAAGACATGTACAGTAAATGTATTGTTATTTAGAAGTATATATGCTTAGTGTAGTGGAGTAAAATGAAAGGGTATGGACGGGGCCGAAGTCCCTATCAAGGAATAAACATGAAACCAAAATAGCTCAAAGGTTTCAAGAAACCAAAAATTATCTAGCATTTGTGTACCGTTAAACAAAATTGTCAATTTAGCATAACCGGGGCTCAGTCTAATTGCTGCATTTATTCAAAACTCTCTGAGAAAAGTTGCTCTCAGAAACAATGATTCCACCAAATGTTACAAAAGATGATTAAAACAAAAGTATTTTCAATCAAGAGCTGAATCAAATCCCAGTAGATATACTGTATCTATGCAACCTACAGACTTGAAGAGTAGTGACTCGTTAGGTCACCTTTCAATATTTGCTATTTAAAGTAAAGCTCCCAATTCCAGAATGACAACCCAATTTTTTCTTGTTCCCTACATTTAGACTGGATATCACCCAGGCTAGTCTTTAAAAAATATATTGGTAGGCCTACGTTAGGTCTTTACCTAATTAATTGTGCATTAATTAGATACATCACCTTGCATCATTGGGATAAACACTCAAAGTTACAAAGTGACCTTCTCTCTCTAACCAGAAACTAGTAATAATAATGTGCAATGGCACCTGTAGAATATTGCATGTCCTGACAGTTGCTTCTTGAATTTTTATTATATAAGTGAATAAATTTGAGTAAGTACGTTGAATGACCCTTCCGTTACAATCTAAGCTAACGTTTCTAAGGCCTAGGTCAGTATGAACCAACTGTAAGTTAGGCCTAGCGTGTACTGTAGCCTACAGTGGAGTAACTAGCCTGGGCCTAACCAATTGGTTCTAACCACCTTTAGCCTAAACATAAATTGTACAACAAATTATAAGCCAGAGGGTATGAGAGTTTCACAAATGTATTCACCATTAGTGATACACTTCTGGGCAGAACTGGAGATCGTCAAGGAACACTTTGCCGGAAAGAGAATACGCGATGCCATGGTAGCCTAGTTCTGAAGTCTTCAATAAATGTTCGAATATCGTCTTGACTTCTGTCACCGCAATGCCAGACACTGCATGCAGTACATGTATAGAGAGATATATACGCAAGTTAGTTTTTGTCTGACTGTACTAATGTGTTCCGATATATGGAAATCTCTCATCGATTTGATGATAGCGGTACACACAACATCGTTATTGGCCCTTATTTCACAGGGACCTGTATAACGGTAAACCAGACTTAGACACCTGGGACGGGGAGCCAATACTGGGACTATTATGCCCCGCATTTGTGCCACCACCATGTTTACAGAATATTCACAAAATCGTTTCTCTCCTTGAATTATTGGTGTCTCACAAAACTCATATCTGCAGAATTGAGAGCCTGAGGCTAGACTACTCGAAGGAATCAGATATCACCAAATGACAATCACACATACCTCACCTTTATGAAATAAATAGAAGCATGGACGTACACTCGATCAAAGAACTTGAGTGCGCAATTGATGAAAAAGGACACAGCTCATAATGCAGCTTTCACTGCACAGGAGCGACGGAAAACATGCAATCTGGAGGGAGATTTTGATTTAATTTGACTAGGTTATCCCATCCTCTTCGCCAGTGAAATTTACTGATTGGTTTATGGAACATACAGCATATTTAAACGTAGGATAAAAAATGGTACTATTTAATTAATAAATGAAGAAAAAAATGGCACTCTTTGCCCAAAATTGCACTTGAGATATGAAAAGGGACACTTTGAAGTTTTTACAAGTTTACAAGTTTGAGGGATGGGGCAGTTCCTCCTATGCCAATAAGTGATATGGAAAAAATAACCACTCTCCTCTAAGACCCAAATCCTTTTGTGAAGATCGCCCCTTTTGTATTCAATGACAAATCGAGCCATGGACTCACATACAGCATTACTGTAACTTTCAATCTGTATGGACTTTGAAGAACGTTTTTGGTATTCACTTGTATTGCTATCTTCAACACAGTTGTTCACTTGGTCATTCTGCATGCTCAACACCATGGCGTCTCTCAAATATCTAGGGAAACTTCATGCAATCAGCCTGAGGAAGGTTCTGACAATGCAAAGTGGTAACGATTTATGTTTTACTTATTGTAACGTATTAAGTTTTCTTTTATTCCTGTTGTTTCCCCCGTCTTATGTATACCTAGTTAAGGAAAGAGGATACGGGTTAGGCTACTCATAGCCCTTGAAATTACAGTTATGACTTTCGTACAGGATCCAATTCCGCTATGAAGGTCACGGTGACTTTCATAATCTGAGTGTTCCTACACTACACTCAGTGAGGCTAAATATAGCTTGAATAACTCTAAGGCGTGCAATAGTGTGTAGGGTTAGCCGACTAGCCTTAGACCAACCTCGATTACCGAGCTTAACCTCACTTCTCTCTTCGGATTATCAAATTCTCCAAATTTACATATTTGACTCAGACTGAGTCTACAGTAGGCTGAGCCTATGTTAAATCAAATTAAATACTTGAAGCTAAAGCTTTGTAAAGTTTTATCAAAGTGAGAGAGACTACAGTTCACGGTTTTGGGGCTAGTAGTACTAGTACTAAGTAAGTGAAATGTTGATAGCTTTTTCGGTACTAATTTAGAATCCGTACCAATCGACCCTACTTCCTAACCCCTAACCCCTACTTCCTAACCCCTACTTCCTAACCCTATTCCCTACTCCCTAACCCTATTCCCTACTTCCTAACCCTATTCCCTACTTCCTAACCCTAATTCCTAACCCTAATTCCTAACCCTACTACCTAACCCTACTTCCTAACCCCTAACGTTATTCTGCCGATTCGAAGTTAGCTTTCCCATTCATATGGTACGGATTCTAAAGTTAGACCGCTTTTTCCATCAAACTCTCATGGAAGCAGGACAAACTATACTGTAGATATCATTGCCACAAAGGAGAAGAGATAGGCCTAGCCTAGTCCAAAGACATATATGGCAATAAACGTTCCTACAATTTTCAAAATACATGACAGAGAGAGGAATGCAAAAAATATTGTTTGCAACTTGATACTTAGCCTACATAGTACAGGCTAAGGGCTAAATTTTTTAGAGGATGCAAACTGTAATGGTAGCTACAGTAACTGGTGATCAAATACCTAAAGCAGTGTGGAGACAATTTTGCTGAAAATAGCCCTCTCAGGTTTGATGAGGGGTGAGTTATCTGTAGTACTTTATCTTCCACCTTTACTAGTTCAACTAGAATCTATTCTTCTCATGTTTTACTGCTGAATTTGATGCCGAGTATTCTCTTGGCAGCTTTTAGTCTCTCTATCTATTTGACAAGCTGTGCTGTTTTCTGTCCACCCATTCGTCTGGTCCTTGAAGCTTGCACTTACTATAACGGACAGTTCCTGACATCTGTCTTAACACATCCTTCAATACTTTCTCTGTAACCTTCCTCAAAGTATAAAGCAATATAAACCTAGAAAAGTGATATAGCCTATATGTAATTAGATACACCTCTGGTGTGTAAAGGCCTGTTATTTGAGAACAGCAGGTCTAAGTAAGATAAAGTAAAAAAGTATTTGGTGTAATTGATGGACTGCCAGCAATGGTTTTCATCAGTCAGCATTATGAAATATAATAATAATAATAATAATGTGCCAATATCAGTTAAGGCTTTTATATCACTTCACAAGACAGATGTACAACTGACATGTCTGGTTTTCCCAATAATTGCTTTATTTAAAATGATCGTACACATGTGAAACGATTAAACCACCAACTGAAGTTGGAAAGTATTTGTGTGTGAATCATGACCATAGTTTTTGTTGCTGAATCTTTTCTATTTCATTGAAAGGAATGGTTTCCATGTACCATAACTGGATATTTTCTTTCTCTTTTCAGGGACTGCTGTGAAGAGGCATTTTTCTGTAACATCTGCAGCTGGAGGTATAGTATGGGTGGTTACTGTGTGTTATAAGCAGCTAAATTGTTAAATTCAGTACAATGTGCATTGCTCCTATTGTGTGTAGACACCCTAACATTACAAGTTCATTGATATTACTTGCTGTTATCCCAGAATATCCAGGTGTAATGGCTGTATGCAGGGACATGTGGGTTCAGAGATTTCCTTCTAAATACTGGGGTGTTTACAATACCACAATCAACAAATTACAATAACAGGCTGTCAAAGTTATTGACCAATTATTGAACGTCTTATTTTGATTTGATTTTATTCGCACTTAAAACTGAACTGAAAAGAACGAAAAGAGTAACAGGACCTAAACCCATTAGGCTGACAGAACGTTGGCCCATTTCCAATGGGGCCCTATAGACGAAAAATCGCACATACAGTGGAAAATATTAGATAGGAAACCAATAAATAAGACACAAAAAATGAATATATTGCACAAAATACTGAAAAGTGCCTCCCTCTCCCCCCACCCCCAAAATTACATGAGATGCGTCCTTAACTCAGCTCTAAAAAGATGAGATGACTTAATGGATTTGATATGATTTGGAAGAGCATTCCAATCCTGAATTGCAGTGAAGTAGAAAGTAGAGCTAACACCACCCAATAGAATCAATAACATAGAAATTGTGATGTCTTGAACGAGTCCCCTGATTATGAATGACAGAGGTTTTGGTGAAATTGGTGGTGAGGTAGGGAGAACTACAGTTGCACTAATTTTATTATCGAACTACTTAACAACAAAATAAATGAGTTAATTATAATTAAATTTTGAATATGATTTGCCCGTTAGGTTATATTGCATCCACTATTATATTGCCCGTCTTGTTTCAGCTTACTATCCCCTGCAACGTTAAACCATAATGTTCATACTATCTGTATGAATATAATATAATAATGTTCCATTTAAGTTCGAAAATTTAAAGTGGGTAAATACATTGCATATGGTACTCCAGGGTCCATCAGTATATGGGGCCACGCTCAGGTCTGTTCCTGGTAGGTCTTCAGGCCAGACAGATATCCCGGATTAGCTGCCATACAAGATGGCTAACAGTGTCCAGGACACAGTCGTTGGACTGCTTTCCAAGAAAGATGCGTCATCCAAGTTTTAAATACATGTATATATATTATATGGTTAACCAAGGTTGCGGTATAATTTTAAAAGTTCCTTCTGCTTCCCCTATGACAGACGCCACATGCTCTTATCTATAGCTTTGGAAGGTAGTCAAATTAATAGTACAATACTTTGCACTAGGCGTTAAACCTGACCTGTACCTAATAATGTTCTACGTACAAGTTTGATACCAGTTCTGGATCTCAACCTCGAATGCTATTACACAATTCACTTATATACCTGGCAACACAGGTGTATAAACAATACACTACCAAGTTGGACTTATTTTATCCCTATTGAATATAACTAATTAGCTGACTCATTATACCTGTTACTTGTGATGTTTAGAAGTTTTGGAATTTTATTTCATTGGCAACGTGCCAATAGGGACTATACCTGCAAAATTTTCTAACCGAAATGACCTATTAACCTTCGGCTAGATATATGCTAATTGAGCCTATGAACTAACGAAATATAAGGAAAACAAAATGGACCATTAAGGTTGCGGCTATTTCTAAATTATTAAAATGTTTACAGAACCAAATAAATGAGCAACACAAAACAATAATATTTACAAGCGTCATGTTTGTTCGAACGTTTTCGAAGATATCTCATCTTCCTCCTCAGGTAGAGTAAGGCTTTAAAAATATATAGTTCTATAAGTCTGTAGCCATTTCGTGATAACATAGATATGATTAACCATGTTGATAAATGTAGCAAAGTTTAAAATACATTGAGTAGGTAGTAGGATCCATGTTGGAATAGCTGACTATTTAAAACTGGTTTCAGTTTTTTGATGTAGAGAGCTTCCTTGATTTTAATCTCAAAGTCTGAGTTGCCAGTTGCTATAACATGAAAATTGTTTATGCGGCTTTCGGTCTTACAATCTCTGCACTGGTTTATATGTTCAAAGATGGCAGATTTCCCAGAAAGATGCTCCTTGACTCTCACAGCTAAATGCCTCTTGGTCTTACCAATGTAAGCCTGATTCCTTTCACAAGAACCTTCGAATGAACAAATGACATTAGCTCTGAGTGCCATAGGAGTCATATCCTTCAGGGAAAAATAATTGCCAACTCTGAAAGTTTTGAATACAACAAAGCACTTCTTATTGATGCATTTAAGATGATTAATTAGAGACTTTTTGAAAATCAGTGATGGGGTGTCCAATGAATGGAATACTTATGATGTATTTAGTATCATCATCCTCTTTATCCTGATTAGCCTCTTTTGGACCAAGCTTCTTAAAAAGGAATTTGTTGACACAATCATCGAAAATCTTATTAGAACAGCCATTATCAGAGAAAATCTTCTTAAATTTGGATAATTCTTCATGGAATAGAGACCAATTGCTACAAACAACAAAAGCACGATTAAGAAAGCAATATATTAGTCCTGTCTTCCATGCCCAAGGGCAAATGGCATTGAAGTTTAGAATGACATTTGTATTAGTGGGCTTACGGTAAACGTTCGAAAACTCTTCGAAAACGTTCGAACAAACATGACGCTTGTAAATATTATTGTTTTGTGTTGCTCATTTATTTGGTTCTGTAAATGTACAACTCTTCCTAGACTTTATTAAAATGTTTCCTGTGACAAAACTCCCCCCTTTAGAAAAATGTCATAAAATGACTTTTTCCCTTAACACTTACACAGTTATACATTTTTTTATTTTTTTTATTTATTTATTTATTTTTTTAATATTTTTTTCCAACATATATTGTTACTACTCTAACACATACTACAACATTAACTACACCAACGCCCTACTCCAAAATCGGCACCAAGATTTTCTCTACCCCTAATTACTCGGATAATGTATCGAAAGGGTTGCAACGTTAAAGCCCATCGCATAATGCGTCCGTTGGCAATTTTGGATTTGCGCATACAACTGAGAGGTTGGTGATCTGTTTCAATAATGAACTCGGTACCATAAAAGTAGGGCTCAAATTTCTGTGTTGCCCAGACAATGGCCAAACATTCTCTTTCTACAACGGAGTAATCTTTCTGAGCCTTTGAAAACTTCTTACTAGCGTACGAAATAGGAAATTTAGTCTTGACCTCTTCTTGCAATAAAACTGCTGCCATCCCTATGTCACTAGCATCTGTTCTAAGGATGAATTGCCTTGATACATCTGGTAGTTTTAATATTGGAGAATCACTAAGTTTTTTGTTTTAAGAACTGAAAAGCCCTATGTTGCGGTTCTTCCCATCTAATTTTGTTTGGTTCTCCCTTTTTTAATCTGTCTGTTAATGGCACAGCTACTTCAGCGTAATTAGGGATAAATGCCCTGTAGTATCCTGTTAAACCAAGAAAAGATCTAAGTTGAGATTTTGTCTTCGGTTTAGGCGCTTCTTGACTAGCTGCAAGCTTTTCCGGTTTTGGGCTAGTTTTGCCTTGAGAGACAATGTGTCCTAAAAACTAAACAGTATTATGGGCTATAAAACATTTTGTTGGTTTTGCTGTGAGATTACATAATCTTAGGCGCTTCAAGACGGCATTAAGGGCTTGTATATGTTCCTCAAAAGTCACAGTATAAACTAATATGTCGTCAATGTAATTATCAACATGCTTAATAGTCCCTTTATTAGTTTTCGCATTGCACGACTGAAAGTAGCTGCAGAGTTGCATAAACCAAAGGGCATAGTTTTAAACTGAAAAAGTCTGTGAAGAGTTATAAACGCTGTTAATGGCTTTACTTCTTCTTTCATCGGAATTTGCCAGTATCCCTTTGTTAAGTCCAGTTTTGTAAAATACAGTAGCTACTATGCACCAACTTTGCAAAAATTTCGGATATGTCAGGTATTGGCTCAGCATCAAATTGTGTTTTTGTATTTAAAGCCCTATAGTCCACACAAAGCCGGTTTGTACCGTCTAACTTTTTCACGATCACCAAGGGACTCGCATATGGACTATCACTTGGTTCTATGATATCCATATGTATCATATCTTCTAATTCGGATTGAATTTCTTGTCTTAACTTATGGGGGGTCGGGTATGCCCTTTTTCTTACTGGTTGGTCGTCTGTAAGAACTATATCGTGTTCACCCAATTGAGTTCTACCAGGTTAATCAGTAAACACGTCAGGGTAGTTATGAATCAGCTTTCTCAACCCTTCTTTTTGCTCTCGTGTTACATTACTATTAATATTTACGTCATTGACGGTTTCTTTTGAAGTTTTTGTTGGTAAACTTTCTAATCTTTTCTTTGCAACTAAGCTGCATCCTGATACTTCCTCTATTTTCATCATCAATCTGGGGTGTCTCTATTGTGTTCAACAACTCAGATGCCTGAACTAACACAGTATATACTCGTACGGTTTTCTAGATTCCCGGAAGGTCTATAATATTTCTTAAGCATGTCAATGTGAAATGTTTTTTTGGGTATTCCCTAAATCTGCAGTATAGTCAAGGTCATTTAACTTCCTTACAAATGTGAACGGACCCTTCCGATGCATCAACAATTTGTTTTTGTCGGTAGGAAGGAGGAGTAACACTTCATCACTTACGCTCAGGGTCCTAGGTTTAGCTCGTTTGTCAAAGTAATGCTTGTACTTTGTCTGTGATTTCTCTAATTCATTTTTCGCAAGCTTACACGTTTCCTGGAGACGCTCCTTTAAGTCAATTACATATTGATAAGTATTTTGGGTTTCGATTTTCGTTTATCTCATCTGTCCACAATTCTCGCAATATTTGCATGGGACCCTTGACAGTTCGCCCGTAGAGAAGCTCAAAAGGGGAAAATCTTGTACTACCCTGTGACGCTTCTCTATATATGGGAAGAGAAGTGGCTCAATATACCTATCCCAATCTCTTGGCCTTTCAGCACACATTGTTTTAAGCATTGCTTTGAGGGTTGCATTAAATCGCTCAACAAGGCCGTTACATTTAGGGTTGTAAGGAGTAGTAGTTATTTGTTTCATTGATAATAATCTGCTTACTTCTTTCATGACTTGCTCGATAAATTGGGGTCCTTGATCTGTCAGAATTTCATTGGGAAAACCTAATCTCGAAAATATTTTGAGTAGTTGTTCCGCCACGCTTTCTGACTCTATTGTTTTCATTGGGACTGCTTCTGGATAACGTGTCGCATAGTCCACGACAACTAGAATGTATCTGTGGCCACGTTCTGAAGCGGGATAAATCGTACCTACAATATCGGCTGCAATTCTTTGAAAAGGTACTTCAATGATAGGAGTTACACCTAATGGGACTCTAGTAACTCTTCCTTTAGGCATTGTACGCTGACAGATATCGCAAGACTGACAAAATCTCTTCACATCGGATTGTAATCCAGGCCAAAAGAAACTTGACATGATACGGTCTGCAGTTTTTTGTAACCCTAAATGTCCAGCTAAAATTGACTCGTGAGCAATGCTGATCACATCATGTCTAAATTCAGAAGGTACAACAACTTGGGAAGTTACATTACCCGTGGCTCCTGCCTTTCGGAATTCTCTAAAAATAATTTCATTCTTGACTATGCATCTGGAAGAGCTACCATTTTTATAGTCTAATGCCATATCTTATTTTGTACGGATTTTCCCCAATGTTGGATCTGTTTGCTGTTGTTTTTTAGAACATCTGGAGTTACTTAATTCTTAGAGGCTTAAATGCTTTATCTTTCTTTAAATGACTACGCGTTTCAACTGCATTAGCAGTTGCGGTTGTTTCGTTTTCAGTCTGTTGACTGGACATGGCTATTGCGTTCTCAATTACTCGATTTGGCTGGTTCTCTACAATTTCAACCATTTCCATTGGAGGGGTTGCTACGGTTTCAAGCATTTCGTTTGAAGCGGTTGTCACATTTTGAGGTTTCCATTTTGGATCAGGTTGCCATGGTAGTTTGGCTCCTGGAACATTACCTATTAGTACGTCACATGTGGGGTTTTCTACACAAGCTACAGATGAATGTTGGACAGTTGCATATTTACGGGTGACAAAATAGTTTGCCTGTAGGCCTGCTGAAGAATTAGAAAACAGTTTTCGTTTACATGTTTTTCTACTTTCAAAATTGTTGGGTTTCTCTATTTTTGCATGACAAATGGAATTGCACATCCTACAGCTGGCAGACGACTAGTGGTCTTTCAAAATGCTTTCTTCCATTTAATCAGAAAATTAGTTCTTGATTGAAATATATTCAAAATGTGGGAAATGAAAGTTTTGCTCTTTGTCAATATTCTCCGTGAAATTGATAAGGTTTACTTTTCACTTTTAGTTTCAGCTGGTGAGCACATCAGTTATGAGGTCACAGACGGCATTGCAGTGGTGAAGATGGACACACCAAACTCTAAGGTAAGTGGAACGGGAGATCCGAGTCAAACACTTTAGAGTTTTGACTATGGAAAAGAAGGTGTCTGAAACGTTAACCTAAATCAAATTAATATCTGTCATTTCCTTTCAAAGGTATTTCCAAATTTTCACTAGTTGATCTCATTACAGTATGCTTAGGAGTATCCTTTTAGAATCTGTTTTATTTCTCTATAAAAAGTAAACATCACAATAATTTCTAATGAAGGAATTGAGTCCAAAAAGCACCAGAAACGATAGATAACTGCCTTTAAAAAGTAATGGCAGCAATGTACACGTAGCTTTGGCTCTTAATTACACACTATAAGTTGATAAATGAAAGGTATCTTACTCGTCAAATTTAAGAGTTGCGTTGGATCATTGCTATAAAATAAAAACTGTTTTCATTTTACAATGAGAATAACTTTTACTCATTTCTAGGTGAATGTCCTGTCAGAAACTTTTGGCAATGAGATGGAAGCAACGCTAGATACTCTCCTCGGAGATGATGCGGTTCAGGGTGTCGTCCTCATCTCAAAAAAGCCAGGATGTTTCATAGCTGGAGCGGACATCAAGTAAGTCTCTTTCCTCGGAATATATTTAAAGTGTAGAATCAGTTGATGATGTACAGTCACCCCGTGGCCTCCCAATTGGAGAGATGTCGAATCAGGAACCACCACAACTAGAAAATAGAAACAATAATTAATACTTGGTTTACACCAAATAGTACTGCATAGTAAACAAAAAACCTAAATAATCTTGGGAAAGATAACGGCATAGCAAGAACCAAGATTTAGTTATGGTTGTGAACTTAATGCCAGGCATACTTAGAGAGGGAGGGGGATCAGGATGGGGAGGCGGGAAGCTAGAGCACTGGTGCCTGAGTCAATTACAGAGCGGGGGAAATATGGGATCAAGAATAATTATAATATAGATAGTGTATATTATAATTATAAAATAAATATAATTTTTATAGTGTATAATATTTTAGGATAAATTAAAGGCTTCAATAGGAGGTTGGCCAGTGATCCTGGCTGGCAATGTCCCAGCTCAAGGGGCAGCAGAGTGTATTTCTTGTCCTTAAAGTCATAATTCCGTTTTTTTATTCTCTGAAGTAACTTAATGCAATGTACTGTACAAACTATGCAAGGTTTCTTTTCACCCCTCTGCAGTGTTACTTGCTATACAGGCAACGATATAATTTTCACTCCTTATTCCAAACTTTAAATCAGTCTTTTTATTCTTTTTGTTTTATTGCCTTATTTTTACAGCATGTTGGGTAGCTTCAAAACAGCCGAAGAGGTAAGAACACACCTGCACGCAGACGACAACTTCAGAAATCGTTTGGTGCAATTGATTCAAATTTAAACAAAGTCAAGGTTTGCTCGTCTGAAATAGAGATATATTTAAAGGGTGGACTTTGCTTTTCCTATTGAGTGATTTTGTTGCATCTGAGGATACGACCTACATGTGATGCTATGTATATTATACTAGATATAGTCAAGTCACATTTATTGAAGAGCCTTAGCTCTCTAAGGGCTCATTTACCAAAAGTTAAATGTTATATAGAAATATGATCTTGACTGATAGTAGTGCTTTTCGAATGGTCTACAACAAATCAAAATTAATTTATGTATCTAAGGTCATCCTTAAAAATCTCCGACAGAAATTGTTGCAACAAGATTGGCTGCGAAATTCCTGTATCTTGCTACCATTTTTGTCTAGTGATTATAATTGTGAATTTCAAAAGTTTGATGAAACTTTGGTGAATTTTGTTTCGGTCACAAGAATGCTCGTGACATCGACACGACAATACATTTATATTATAAATGTGAAGTGTGACTAAGAGCGGATAACTAAACATTCCCCCCATAAAAATTAAGGACATGTTAATGAAAAGGACATCAAAATATATATTTTATGTTCATGTACCATGATGATATCACAGAAGTTATAATAATGAAGGGTCCATCAGGCAAACGCTAATATCTTACATTCAAATACCTATATAGCTGGTAAGAACAGTGATACTGAGGCAAGCCCATAGCCAGGAGTTTTCAATTAGAAAAACCATAATTTAAGGTGGGACACCACCATTGAAGGTCTGCTGGGAACCACACTAGTGTCCTTTAAGTTTTTCCTAACAATGATAGTGGCATAGATGGCTGGGGGGG
>KN882275.1:209173-220963 GCA_000934455.1 Apostichopus parvimensis
TTCTTTTTCTTTTTACTGTAGTGTTAAAACTCAGTGAATGATCTTATGATCTTACAACCTGAGTTAGTATTGTACATTATAATGTTACAATGATGAGTGTACCTTTATTTTGTATGATCAATTACAGGTCGTAAGGACTGGTCTAGAGAAGGGACTGGAAGCTGGATACTTGGCAGAAGCTCAGGGATTTGGGGAACTGGCCATGACACCCCACTGCCGTGCTCTGATGGGCCTGTATCACGGCCAGGTGAGTCTTAGCTGCGGGCTTTCGGTAGAATTATGTTCATATTTGTATTTTCTCTGATCTGATTCGGTCTGGCAGTTAGCAGAGGGTTGCTTCAGAACTGAAGGTGAATCCATACGTATTGTAATGTAGTATGTAGTTATATCCCCATCATATTACTTTATAAACATGTGCTTCTATGCCTCTTTGTCTTACGAGTAACTACTTACTTCCTGTTCCCGAGTTTATTCACCCCTCGCCCACATCATATTCGTAGAAGCCCCCTTTGTCTTAATGCCATGAAATATTCATGCTTAACCACAGATGACAACCTGTTGCATCTCATGTGTATTACAAATGTGGTTAGTCACAGCCCTCTCCTATGTGCCTTAGTAATTATAAGTAAAAGACTCTGTGACCAAGAGTTTATGTCACACAGAGGTTATTGCCCCTTCACAGGAAGTTATACTGACATAAATACTGTAGTTTTTTAGTATGGGAAAAGACTAGGATTCCAGACTTCAGAGAGTGTAGTTCAGATATACTCCAGCAATAATATCGCCACACAGAATAAATAAAGCTTATATTCTACAATTATATCTATGTCTGGAGTTTCTCTTTATCTGCTGTTAATTCTTCTTATTTAATAATGGAGCCCTGAACTAATTGAGCCGGAGCACCCTAACGTAACAGTATGAATGCATCTCATCAATGTTTTGTTTGTTTGTTATAGGTTGCCTGCAAGAAGAATAGTTTTGGTAAACCTCAGAAGGAAGCAGAGACCATTGCTGTGTTAGGAGCAGGACTGATGGGTGCTGGTATAGCCTCTGTAAGCATTGATAAGGGTATGCACACAATACTGAAGGATGTTACACTACCAGCTGTAGGCAAGGGTGAACAACATGTCTTTAAACAGTAAGTTTGGGTGACCTGACCTTGTCCATTCTTATTATGGTACGCTTATTGTATTGTGACTTACCCAATTATCTTATTGGCTTGGCAAGTTTGACAAGGTGCACTCAAGTATTGTGAGGTATTTAATTATCTTGTAGGCTTGGCGAGTTTTTAGCAGGGTACGCTCAAGTATTGTGACGTAATTAATTATCTTGTAGGCTCGTCGAGTTCAGCAGGGCGCTCAAGTATGGTGATATAAATGGATCTTCTACTTTTGGAATGCTTAGCATTGCATACTTATGTATGATGATATCCATGTTAATCTTAGTAAGCTTGTAAAGTTAAAGACGCTGGTTGCACTGCATACCCACCCTTCTTTTTCTTAGCCCCAAATATTTGTGCAAGTTACATGATGTTCTCTGGGAGGTCTGTGAAGTCTTAGACAAGTTTTGGACTTGTTTTGGACTTGTTCGTCCTGAACATTGTATGATATTAATGACTTCAGACACAGTGCATCTATGTTTGAGTAGGCTAGGTGCCACAGTTATGAACGACAAGCGTGACTGTTTAGGTCTGGATTAGGTTGGAAAACATAAGAACTTGTAATAATAATCCAACAAACTAAGTAGCTTCTGTTTAAGGATATTGACAAGGAACAGTAAGCTGCAAACCCAGCGAGCTGTTTACACTCACCTAGCCTATGACAGCTAGACTTAGAGACAGCTTCAAATGGTGCAGCCACCTTTAGCAATTTTTTCATATTCAGGCATGAGCTTTTTCCGCGAATTCGCGGAATATCCGTGATTTCTTTTCTACCTCTGGGATAAAGACTATTATCCTAACACACTGTAGCATACGCAAACTGTAGCCTATACCGCAATTTTTGCAAAGTTCCGTGATTTTTTTTACCCCAGGCTCATCCCTGCATATTAAATTACCAATATAGTGTCAGTTTACCTGACTTTGATATATGTGTTTTAGTCAAAGAAACCAATTTGATCAGAGATAAATCAACCATAAGATTATGATAGCCCAAGTAAAGCTTTTGAAGATAATTTGCCCAGATGACATCACAGACCCCCTACTGTGATCCAACTTTCTGGAGTAGTTGAATGTTTAGCCAGACAAAATTGGTTACATTCAATCAAACATATCTCAAGTTAGGGGCATGATATTGAGATGGGCTTTCATCTAGCAGTGTGTAATTCTCTTCAATGTATGTGTCACGTTGTTTGCCAGAAGATCCTTATAAGACCTCCTGACAATAGCGACATATCCTGTGGACTATGGATTATGTTGCATGACAACAATCAAATGAAAATACTCTTTCCTTGTTATCAACAGATTGGACGGAAAGGCGAGGAAGAAGAGGATATCAAGGTAAGAGTTGTTTTACTGTAACAGGCAAAACTGTAAAACAAGAGTCAAATTATTTGCCTTCGGTCAAAAGGGCTTTTTAAGAGATTCACAACCAAATCCAACAGTTAATGACACACATCAGCAGGTGTGTACCGTACTGTACTAAGCTGCTGCATCTGCCTTACCCCTACTTTCCTGTTGTGCTATATCCCTCTATTTATTGTGCAAAGCTTCTTCTTGTTTTGTTTCGGTTGCAGCTTTGAAAGGGACACTATCTTGTCAAACCTGAGCCCCCAGATCTCCTATGAGGGATTTGACAAGGTGGATATGGTGATAGAAGCCGTGTTTGAGGATATCGGCATCAAGCACAAGGTCCTGAAGGAAGTAGAAAAGGTAAAGGAATATTGTCCAGGATTATCTGGGGATTATCCCAGGATTATTTCATCTATACCTGTCTATAAGGATTATTCCTGCTTGCATTATTGTGTGTGGTTACCGACAAATTATCGCATGAAGGGAACGCTTAATTGGTTGTGTTGATGGTAGTTCTTAAACAAAGTAATGTATTCCTTTTACAGCTTGTTAAATCAGCATTCTACAAACGCTTAGGCCCACAAATCAAATCCGTATATAATCTCTAGCTGAGGATGTAATGCTATGTAGTGTATTCAACTGCTGGACATTTCTTATACAGACAAAGTTCTCACTCTATTTATTTTCTTCTTTCACAGCATATTCCAGAACATTGTGTGTTTGCCTCCAACACTTCAGCTTTACCAATTGGGAAGATTGCCGAGGCTAGTAAAAGACCAGAAAAGGTATGTTCACATGAATTACTTTTAATGTAATTTAGTGTGTTTCTTTGTGGAAAGTTTACGGTTCATTCTTCATGTGATATTTTAGTACATTCAATACCATCCCTATAACATAGACCTTTGTAATACCAAGGTAACCAATGTTATACCAAGGTTTTTTTCTATTTGTCTTAAACTCTAATACACAATGCATGATTAGCCTCAGATAGACCTGTAATTCTCATAGACTGTTTCTATATGTCAGTCCAATTGTTGCTAGTGTGTTATGGTTGAAGTGATGATGTGTGATCTAAATTATTCAAGGAACATTGTGGTATAAATTACCCACAATTCAAAGGGAATGAAGTAAACCTATAAAGGAATATATTATTACTAAATGATGTATTAAAGTGAGTCCTTACTCTTATGAATTTTAAATTGATCAAGTAATACATGATTTATACATTAGAAGTGTGCAACAATGACTACTTCTGTATTGAGGAAGTGATGGCGTGTGATCTATATTATTCAAGGTATATTGTGGTATAAATTACCCACAATTCAAAGGGAATGAAGTAAACCTATAAACCTATATGATTAATAATGATGTTATAAAATGAGTTCTAACTCTTTAATTTCGAAATGATCAAGTAACACATGATTTATACATTAAAAGTGTGCAACAATGACTACTTCTGTATTGGATACAGTAACTAAGTAACCAGCTAGAATCACTTATATTTCAGTGAGAAGTGAGAAATACCCAATTGTGTGTGAATACTACATAGCTTTGTGAAATAGAAAGCTACAACCCATAATACACTTATACAAAAAAAATACTAAACCCTAACTGAGAACTGTATTATGAATGCTTTTATCTAGTGGCCCCACTTAGGCCCACGACTTCCATGAGGACTGAGCCACGACCCATTATACCCCCCTCCCCCACCCCCCTCCCCTCTCCCATGCTCAGAAGGCATAAAAGCTAGTCTGGACTATGGACTTTATGCTCATTGGCAAGCTACGAAAATTGTAGATCGCTTTCCGATGGTCTTGGAAAAATGCCACGATCCAACAGATTTTTTTTTTTAAACCCATTTGTCCATCGGGCTGGACAGTTTGCAGGCCTATAGCTGTGATTGATAATTTCATAGACATTTTACTTGGGTTTTATAGGGTCTTTAATTTATGAGAATAAATCATATTTTTGATATGATCACCAGGTGGTAGGAATGCATTATTTCTCACCGGTGGAGAAGATGCAGCTCTTGGAAATCATCACCACAGATAAGACGTCCAAAGATACAGCAGCATCTGCTGTCCAGGTGGGCCTAAGGCAAGGTAAAGTGGTCATCGTGGTGAAAGATGGGCCGGGATTCTACACTACCCGCATCTTGGGACCCATGCTGTCGGAAGTTGTCAGAATGTTCCAGGTGAGAACACATCCTCAAGTTCACCTCTCGATATGAAAGCATTTTGTTCTTTGTGTTTAACAGTGTTAAATGTTTCAACATGTGAAAGTTTCCTTTAAAATTAAATGAATAGAAAGTCTTCAAATAATGAGAAAAATAGTCTGAAATTATGGAAATGACTTGATATGAGAATAAAATGAACAATTAAATCGTGAAAATATTTTGTCTACTCATCTAGTCAAAATTCATTTGGTGACAATTTCTAGGAGGGTGTCTTGATAACTTTTATTGAGAATGATAAATTCCTTGATTGAGACGTTTAAACCCACCACATTTGTGTGTGAGTGCCTGCGTTTGTTTTGTATTCTGACCGAGGACTTGAACAAAAGAATTTCAGGTCCTCGGTTGTGATTTCTAAAGAATCACTCGGAAGAATTTTTTGTAAGGGGTATTGTTAAGGTTAGGGTACGTGGATTTGAACAATGAAAAATACAATGGGGTCCTCGGTCTGAATGTAATACAAACATATGTGTGATGTGTGTGTTAGGAACTGTTTTAATTTTTCTTCGTGTCCAACCTTAACCCTTTTCTAGGAGGGTGTTGGACCCAAGGAACTAGACAAAATGTCCACAGACTTTGGTTTCCCAGTGGGCACTGCCACATTGGCCGATGAGGTTGGCATAGATGTAGCTGCACATGTGGCAGAATACTTCAAGACGGCATTTGGAGAGAGGTTCGCTGGTGGAGATATCAACGTCCTGAAAGAATTAGTACAAGCAGGCTTCCTAGGTAAGTTGATCATGAAGCAGGTATCTAATGTTGCATGAACTCTCTTATTAAGTGCAGCTAATGAGCTGGAACAGTTATCAAAATGGCATTGACATTGCTTGCTTAGAAGAAGGCTGATGCTTTAAAGGTGGGGGGGGGGGGGGGGGGTGACACGTGATGAATTCCTCTCATACTCTGCAGAATGAGTCTTGGGATATAACTAAATACACTCAGAAAGTTTGAACCCAAAAGTTAATTAATTACGTACTAATTAACTAAAATTAACATGAATTTTCACATACGAAACGACTGGTTTTACACTAATATGCACTAATATATTTTTTGGATTTATCTGGGCTTCAAATTTGCATACGAAAAGGACAGTGCATTCAATAACACAAAAATTGTCTTGAAATACTGCGAAATTTCGAATTGATGGATTTTAGCAACGGAAATCTTCATGAACAAGTCAGGATTGGCCTTAGGTGTTTAAAATATGACTAGATTTTTTATTTTTAAGTGTCACCAGACCTTTAAGCCAATTGCATCTGGTGTGCTCAACTAATAGTTACTTGTTGACATAATGTTCATACCAACTTTTATGTGCAAATTATTGATAAAAGTATTCTGCATTTAAAAAAAAAAATCTTACATAGGTGCCATGTTGATAATTATGAGACTAATGCAAAAAGATACCCAGTTGGTTGGGCGGGGAGAACAGTGGGGAGGGGGAAAGAGGGGGACAGTCTCAAGCAATTGCAGTCAACTGAATGCTGTATTTTCTCTTATTTACAGGCCGCAAATCTGGAAAGGGCTGTTATGTGTATGGAAGTGGCAAAACACGAGAGGTGAACAGCGAAGCAGTAGCAATCCTTAAGAAATTCACGCTAGCTAAGAAAGGAGCTGACACCACAGAAGATCTTCAGATGAGACTAGCAAGTAGGATGATCAACGAAGCAGTCATGTGTCTGCAAGAAGGCATCCTGGCTAATCCTGTAAGTTAAACTATTTAGCAGTACCCTTCTACCTTATAAGCTCCCACCTCCCCCTCCCTCCTCTTTGTTGCCGTACCACTATTAGTTATCATGCTCTCTGTTCTTCGTGATATCTTCCAAACTATCACTCATGCAGTACACTCAAACAAATTTCTTTTATTGAAATAATATGCATAGTAAACAGATATGTTTATGTGTATGTATTTTATTTTGCTTATAGGTTGAGGGAGACATTGGTGCAGTATTTGGACTTGGCTTCCCACCTTTCCATGGAGGTAAATACTATCCCCAATGTCAATGTTGGTTGTTAGTTTAAAAATTAAGAACCTTTTCACAATCCGTTAAATCAAAATTAATCACAAGAAATGAAATGCAAAAACTCAAGTGCATTTCTTTTCAAAATCTTGTTTGTTTTCTAAGATGAAAGTGAAATACTTCTGCACAAAGAATCTAAATCTGCTGATTCTTTCCCAAATAATTGTACAATTAAAAGACAGGTAGACTGCCTAATCAGATACGAACAGTTACGTCCAAATTACCTCATAGTTATAAATAAGGCTGGACATTGATACATCAGCTGTCTTAACTGCTGATTGATAAGTGTTAAGATTTGTTTAAAAAAGTCAAGTCTTTCAGATATTAGTTGAAACAGTGTTTCTTCAAGATGTGAAAACATTGTTGTAGCAATAGACTCACTTTGTGTTGCACCTTCAATTTTTACAGGAACAAAATGCTAGATAAAAAACCACAACATTTTTATGACTCGTATACATAACCATTCGCCCATTTTTATGACTTGTATACATAATCAGTTGCCCATTGCAGTCAAAATGCATCTAGGGAAGAACTCAAAGCCACATTCTGCATTGCGATACAAACGTGCACAAACAGATGCATAACCAGGGAATAGTCTAGTGCTCAAATTTGTTGTCGTATTAAATACTACGGTTCTTTGTACAAAAACTGTTATACATCGTTGCTCTCATTTAGCAACATCTGACCATTTTGAATGGAATTTTGTGATTCAATACAGGGTTAATTAGTCCCTGATATCGTGACATCCTAAATCTTCGCTTTCAGTTTGTGACAGGTTGCCTTCAATCACAATCATAATTAAAGGCATCAGTTTCTTTCCCACAGAGGCGTTACCCCTTTTGAAAAGAATGACCAATTTTTAGTTTTTAGTTTGTCACTTAAACTATTTTGATCTCTTAGCTGTCTCCAGCCTCATTTTCTTGTATGATGCAAACACTTCTTTGTTTTATATATTTGTAGCTTGAACTAACCATCTTTTATAGTAGAAAAGTGCTTATGAAATACAACTGGCCACTTGGCATGTGTGCTATGATTTACAGGCAATGCAGGTGAGTTGTAAAATGGAAGTAAAAGTTATTTGGAAGCCTCGTACTCTTTCTTAAGATAAATTATAATTAATCTTCTTCATCTGGTTTTAATTACAGGACCTTTCAGATTTACAGATACTTACGGGGCGGACAACCTGGTCGCAAAAATGCAGCAATACGAACAACTTTACGGTGTCGCTTTCACTCCATGCCAACTACTCAAGGACCACGCCGCCGACAAAACCAAAAAATTTCATCCAAACTAGGGCAATTATTTTAGGTGGAATATGATTATTACCATTGACTTTTTCACGAATAAAATGTTGAGATTTATTTTCCAGTGTTATACATTGACAGAGTTTTGAGATGGGGCAAACAAAGTGAAATATTTTGGAGGTATAATTTGTCTGCATGTATTGAAGCATACAATATGCAGGAAGTTCTGCAGTTATGGTACAAGTGAAATAAACCGAGCCGCAGGGAACCAGTTGGTTTGTTTGCTGTAAGCAACACAGATCTAAAGGTTGACAGGTTGTGACGTTTTCTGAGAGGGTAGTCGAACAGGGTATTTATCTTATGTAGGTCTTGATGTGATCAGTAGCTGCTACAACTAATTACATTGATAACTTCATTAATCATTAATGCTGAAAAGATCCCAGTATCCTCTCTCCCCTGACAACCAAGGAAATCTTCCTCCAAAATTGTACGGAATAGTCAAGATCATTCATATCTGCCAATGTATTCAATTTCTTGAAAGAGCAAAACATCAAATTTTTATTGAGAGAATTATTAAAGGAAGGATGAAATCGGAGGGAACAAAGACAATTCAATGCAAGAAAAGAATGTTTGGACAATTTGTGTTTTCAAAATATAGAAATCTTACAGTATTCTACTGTAACAGCTCAAACAATATATCTTGAAAGTTGGTTCTGGTGTAGTTAACGAAACTTTAATCAGAAGGGTGATACAGTCTGTGTCCATAAGATTTCTATCGTTGAAAATGTTCAGATTTCAGCCACACTTCTCACAAAGAGGAGAAAATTCGGCGAGATTTTTACATAAAACAGAGACGTGTTTCAGTTCAAAGACATAGTCAGAATGTATAGAAAATGCCATTATATCAAAGTGTTGCTATGGATACACTCAGAGGTCTGTCACATAACAAGCCGCAACATGTGCAAATCTTTACTAGAATATTTCGTTATTAAAAGTGATCAAATATTTAGTGATGTGGCAAAGGAGCTTAAATTTATGAGAATTATCATTTATATTCATCTTTACAAATTATTGTCTTTACAAGTCTGAACTGTGGATACTGTACAAACTGACAAAAAAACTGGACAAAAAAAAATTCATAATTGTTGGAGTATTGATAATATGATGTGTCACATCTCTGATCAATGATATTCCAAGTGCATCATCATTTGGGCTTAGCTTTAATATTATTCCTATTTTTTCACTTTTGTTGTTGAAATTGCAAGTGACAGTTGTCTGCCATTCATTCTGAAATAATTTGAAGGTGAGAGTATTTAATATTAATTCACCTCTCTCATTATATAGAACAGCCTATGAACTGAAAGTAGATTGTTTAATTTGGACAATATGAAGAATGGGATTGTTTATCAACATTTTGGTGCAAGTGACTCTGAATATGAAATTTGCCTCATCCTTACAATGTTCGCTCATTTCTTCTTGTTTCTTTTCGTAAGCTGTTGGCTGCAGTCGAAACTGACCCATGCATAGTGACAGAACCAACAGCTGTTGCAGTACTCCAATGGGTGCTAACAATCAGTGTACATTTTGCACAGAGGGATAACATATATACTAAATCTGAAATTTGTAAATAAAGACACATAATACACATTGATTTATGACATGCCACTGTAATAATGCGATTCATGCATTAGTATATTTATTCTCATGTGAAACAAATGCAAACTTTTCTCCAGTTAAAGGATATTTCAGTATACTTTTTTATAATCATATCAAAATTAATAGGACTCTTTCTCCTCCCCTCTCTCCTCCACCCCCCCCCCCCAAAAAAAATCCAAATCCATCGTTCTCCTGATAAACTAACATGTCTTATTACACAAGGAGATGATCATTTTAACCTCTGATATGCGCTTTTCTAATTGGGCAATTCAACACTGGATGCAAGTATTAGAAAGTTGAAACTATTACGTTTTAATCTGATACAAGCATTGTAACAGACCTCCTCACCATCCCTTTCCATCCAACAAAATGAATGTTTATATTAAATTATAAAATGGAATCTAGACAACAACACTCTCCCTCTAGAGACGTACACCATACATGGATGAAGTAGCGGTGAGCAAGCATAAGTCTGCAAACTTCAAATTCCAAAGGACTTCATTGAATAGGATGTTTGACATAGGTCGACAATTTCACCAAAGCTAAATAATTTTGAAATTGATGAACTTAAGAACACAGGCTTCTAATTAAAATTCATTGACCAACCGACAAATATGGAGCATTTAATTTATGATTCTGTTCAAATTCATGATTCTGCTCAGTTCTCAACATATTGTCGTCCAGACACATTTTCATATGTAGTGCCCTTAATCGCATGTCAAAAGGCAAAACTTAACATTGTCAGTTCATACTGTTTGCAATGGTACTTGACTAGTCCAGCTGATCATTTTCATATTTATGGAATTCTAATTTTATCGAAAAGCATTCATGCAGAATCGACCCGACAAGCTTTAACTTTCGAAGAGCTGTCTGTATGTCCGATTTGTCACAATCTGATCAATTAACGGAACGATATCGTACCTGCAAAAATGTCGTCTGTTCAGACGGTCCTTCAAGATCACATGAAGAACAAGGACTGAATGTTTACAAATGAAACAAGTTCAGAAGGTTACATAACAGTTGGTAAGAAACAACAAACAAGATTTTGGAAAACTTGATAATAAGGACCTGAGTCATTGAGTCTAGCTGTACAGATATGTCTGGGAAATAACATTGAGAGTTAGTATAGCTGTCAGTATAGTAAATATTAACAAGATTTAACAAGGTTCAAATTTGGAGCAATGACTTATGTCCTTTAAAAGTTTGGTCCAGAATTCCAGCATGTCCAAAAAAGGACCAAAAAATGTTTTGTGGATGTTCGTATTCAGATCTAAGTGGGTTAATTACACAACTGGCTGAGTGAGGTGAACTGTTTTCACTGGTGACAAAAAAATAATAATATATATATATATATATATTTGTTGCAATTGAAGCATGAATTAATGTTTTGTTAGGTTCTTGAATACTAGCTAGCCCATACTTTTGAAATTGAGTTAACAAAATGCATAAATGTGGCCTCTTCCACTTAATGTCTCTAACTGATTCAAATAGATTGCTAAAGTACATACATATGATTTTTTGTTATCCAGAACATTATCAATATTTGAAAGAGCGATAGCTCGGGTGGAGAAAAAAAAAACTGCCAAAGAGCTCTTGCTTTGCACCATAATACTTTCCTTACAGATAGAGAGCTATTAACTCAGTGATATCACTGCGTTACTATGGAGATAGTCCCATGAATTATATTGTAGGGTAAATCTACCAATCAAGGTCATCGTGTAATTTGATCTCTTTACCAACATGGCTCAACATGTGCCACAAACTCGCACACGATAATTAAATGACTCGTTTCACAACACGTGTCGCTGTAAAGTTAACCTCGATTATTTTCGTCCTTGCTGAGCAATCATAAAGTGAATTTATTCGACAGACTAAGTCATTCTGGGACAAGATTTAGCTTGAGAGAGAAACCAATTCTACAAGAGACTGTCACTTCAATTATAATGACACTGGTAGCACCTGGCATTGAGTTCTACTCTTCACTTCACTCTCGCTATCAAAGCATCATCTGGTCACAAACTTCATCCAAAAGCAACACAGCAAACTACCGACGATCCATGTTCTCCAGTAGTACTGCCTCCCGAGAGTTGTACCAAAGACAGGAACCATCAGACCACAAGAAAATAAGAA
>KN882275.1:240122-273180 GCA_000934455.1 Apostichopus parvimensis
TCAATTTGAAAAAAGTTGAGAAATGAAATGCCCAGTATAGCGTATTTACTATTTTTTTTCAGAATATGTAGGTATCGCACCTAGACAAACGTTACGAGAGAAATGGTTGTTGGATAGGATGTGTAAATATGCAGATTAGGATATTAAATATATTTCAGGTTCAATTTGAAGTTGCATTGATAAGTGACTAAATGCCAAGCAGACAGGAGAAATGCTCTCTCACTCATGGATATATTTAGCTACAAATCTATTACTTTTAAGTACCATGTTTATTGAGTTATTTGCATTAATCATTGAACAACTACTAAATATTAACGTGGATAATCCTTCCAATACTTCAATGAATTGTTTGTCAACAAACATCTGTTAGATCAGGTGTTAAAACATGCAGATATGCTTTTACTGTAAAACAATGATAAACGTAGAGAACGTCACTGTTATGATGCATGTAGCCTAACTAGTGAATCGTAAATAATGATACTAATACAATACAGAGATTCTAACCTGCATTTCCACTATATGATCCAATTGAGAGTCGATATTTGTCCGCATCGTCACTTATGCTGAAGGACGAATAGAGGGCGTAATACGACGACCTTCTTGAATCGGTGAGGTCAATCCGGAGACTGTATGTTTTTTGGTTGGTAATTGCGTGTATGTAATCATTACCGAGCCAATGATCACGACTAGGATCTTCAAATCCGTTTTTATACTCAGCCCAGGTACGATAGAAATTAACAGAGGCGCTTGATCGTCGCTGAATGACCTATGAAATATAAAGAGAAATTTACATGTGACAGGAGTAAGTGAGAAATTGTAATGTGTCTTCCACACTCTCGCTAAAGGGTGTAAAGACTCGCGCAAAAAGAAACGTCTTATGCCGGTAATCTGAATTAATTTTTGAATGAGGTGTAAAAGAAGTGTTAGACACCACCATCGATCCCAGAAATACACACACACAGCTTGCTACCATCGGTAATTAGACACTAGTGTACAGTCAGTACATACAGATGCGGTCAATACCCACAGCACAGTGAACAAACAATACAGCGATGGACATCTCAGGTCCAGCTAAAGGTAACAAGGTATCACGTTTCACTACTGTACTGTCTGCATTTTGTAGCGACACGAACAAAACGTCACTTGCAAGCAACGGAAAGTTAACTTTTCAGATGGCCGCACGCGATTTGGGGCGAGTTTTCAATGCCTTTAACTGGTTTAAATATTCGTGCACAACTCACCGTCCATCCTCCCCCGTTACTTTCCATCTCACAGTAAACCTGAATACCGCGTGGCCATCCATCAGGGTAAATAGTGTGAACTCCATCACTGCGTGTACCGGAAACATAAAGCTCGTAGCAATCTTTTGGGACCACCTCGCGGGTGCACGTCACTCCATCCCCTTCGTAGCCATTATTACAGTAACATTTACGGTCATTGTTCCTCGTATCACAGGTTGCGTGAGCACTACATTGGTAACTACCATCTATAAGCCGGTTGTTCCTACAAGTTGATTTTCGTGTACATCTTGAATTTGCGTAAAACTGGCCCTCCTAATTTAAGATATTCAGTGGTGAAAGAAAATGAATTACGAATTTGCTGTAGTCCCAATGCACTGTACATGATTTTAACGTTGGTGACCAAAGCAAACTTCCCCTTGGCTGATATAGGTGAAGGTATGAACCTTGATGAAAGTTTTATGAGGTCTTGATACCGACTCCAAAGAAGGGAGCTTATAGGGATTCGCCATGAATAAAAATAGCCGTTAAATGTTGCATTCAACAACTTATTTCGATATTTTCGATACATTAGGCCTGCAATTGGTTCTAAATGCAAGACTGTGGTAAGAAGTATCCATGAATGTTTGTGAAAGGTTTATAAAGTGGTTGCACACCCGTATAGGACTGGTCTTATGCTTCCCGGCTAAATTTAATACATCCCTCGACTGACAGTTTTGTCTGGACTGGCGTCAGAAGTGAGGTCCCAGACCCCTGCCCAACCGCGATGCAAGCGCTATTCATTTACATCTAAATGTAATGCGATAACCAACAAGTTTAAGTAGTAAAAGGTATCCTTCTAATTATATGGACAATGAAATATGAGAAAAGTATTTAAAATGCCATAACAGAACCGTACTGACCCTTAATACACTTCCTTTGTCAGCAACGAAGCAGTTGTGGGTGCACGTCACTCCGTCCCCTTGGTAGTTTTGATCGCAGTAACATTTACGGACACCGTTCCTCGTATCACAGGTTGCGTGACTACTACACTGGTAACTCTCATCTATAAGCCGGTTGTTCCTACAAGTTGATTTTCGTGTACATCTTGAATTTGCGTAAAACTGGCCATCCTAATTTAGATATTCAGTGAAAAAAAAGAATTATGAATTTGCTGTTGTCAAAATGAAATGTACAGGATTTCAACCTTAGTGACCAAAGCAAAATTCCTCTTAACTGATGTATGTAAAGGTATGAACCTGGATGAAAGTTTTATGACGTCTTGATACCAACTCCGAAGTAAGGGGGATAGGGATTCGCCATAAAATAGGTAGCTGCCTAATGTTGCATTCAAGGGTTTATTGCGACTATACATGTGCAGGATAATTATTTCTAACTGCAAGACTGTGGTAAAAATTATGTATGAATGTTTGTGAAAGGTTTATAAAGGGGTTGCACACCCTTATAGGAGTAGTCTTATGCTTCCCGGCTAAATTTAATACATCCCTCGATTGACAGTTTTGTCTGGACTGGCGTCGGAAGTGAGGTCCCAGACCCCTGCCCAACCGCGATGCAAGCGCTATTCATTTACATCTAAATGTAATGCGATAACCAACAAGTTTAAATAGTAAAAGGTATCCTTCTAATTATATGGACAATGAAGTGTGAGAAAAGTATTTAAAATGCTATAACAGAACCGTACTGACCCTCAATACACTTCCTTTGTCAGCAACGAAGCAGGTGTGGGTGCACGTCACTCCGTCCCCTTGGTAGTTTTGATCGCAGTAACATTTACGGACACCGGTCCTCGTATCACAGGTTGCGTGACTACTACACTGGTAACTCTCATCTATAAGCCGGTTGTTCCTACAAGTTGATTTTCGTGTACATCTTGAATTTGCGTAAAACTGGCCCTCCTAATTTAAGATATTCAGTGAAAAAAAAAAATTGAATTTGCTGTTGTCACAATGAAATGTACAGGATTTCAACGTTGGTGACCAAAGCAAAATTCCTCTTAACTGATGTATGTAAAGGTATGAACCTGGATGAAAGTTTCATGACGTCTTGATACCAACTCCGAAGTAAGGGGGATAGGGATTCACCATAAAATAGGTAGCTGCCAAATGTTGCATTCAAGGGTTTATTGCGACTATACATGTGCAGGATAATTATTTCTAACTGCAAGACTGTGGTAAGAAGTATCCACGAATGTTTGTGAAAGGTTTATAGAGGGGTTGCACACCCGTACAGGAGTAGTCTTATGTTTCCCGGCTAAGTTTAATACATCCCTCGACTGACAGTTTTGTCTGGACTGGCGTCGCAAGTGAGGTCCCAGACCCCTGCCCAACCGCGATGCAAGCGCTATTCATTTACATCTAAATGTAATGCGATAACCAACAAGTTTAAGTAGTAAAAGGTATCCTTCTAATTATATGGACAATAAAGTGTGAGAAAAGTATTTAAAATGCCATAACAGAACCGTACTGACCCTCAATACACTTCCTTTGTCAGCAACGAAGCAGGTGTGGGTGCACGTCACTCCGTCCCCTTGGTAGTTTTGATCGCAGTAACATTTACGGACACCGGTCCTCGTATCACAGGTTGCGTGACTACTACACTGGTAACTCTTATCCATAAGACGGTTGTTTCTACAAGTTGATTTTCGTGTACATCTTGAATTTGCGTGAAACTGGCCCTCCTAAGTTAGATATTCAGTAAAAAAAAAAAGGTGAATATACGCGTTTGCAGTTGTCACAATGAAATGTACGGAATTTCAACGATGTATGACTAATGCAAAATGACTGATATAGGTATGGGTATGAGCCTTCATGAAAGTTTTATGAGGTCTTGATGCCAAATCCAAAGTAAAGGGGGGGGGGGTGTAGGAATTCGTCATTAAGAAAAATAGCCGTCAAATGATGCATTCAACAACTTATTTCGATATTTTCGATACATTAGGCCTGCGATTAGTTCCAACTGCAAGACTGTGGTAAGGTATATCTATGAATTTTTGTGTAAGGTTTATAAAGGGGTTGCACACCCGTATAGGAGAAGTCTTATGCTTCCCGACTAAATGTAGTACATCCCTCGACTGACAGTTTTGTCTGGACTGGCGTCGGGAGTGGGTCCATGGTCTCGCTTAACCGCAATGCGAACGCTACTTAGTTATTTTTAAATGTAATACGATACTCAACAAGTTTAAATAGTAAAAGGATTCTTTCTAATTATGAATTAAAAGCAAATCATTTAAAATTTAATTACAGATTGTACTGACCCTTAATACACTTCCTTTGTCAGCAACGAAGCAGTTGTGGGTGCACGTCACTCCGTCCCCATGGTAGTTTTGATTGCAGTAACATTTACGAACACCGGTCCTCGTATCACAGGTTGCGTGTTCACTACACCGGTAACTCTCATCTATAAGACGGTTGTTTCTACAAGTTGATTTTCGTGAACATCCTGAATTAGCGTGAAACTGGCCCTCCTAAGTTAGATATTCAGTAAAAAAAAAGGTGAATATACGCGTTTGCAGTTGTCACAATGAAATGTACGGAATTTCAACGTTGTATGGCTAATGCAAAATGACTGATATAGGTATGGGTATGAGCCTTCATGAAATTTTATGAGGTCTTGATACCAAATCCAAAGTAAGAAGGGGGGGGGGGTAGGAATTCGTCATTAATAAAAATAGCCGTCAAATGATGCATTCAACAACTTACTTCGATATTTTCGATACATTAGGCCTGCGATTAGTTCCAACTGCAAGACTGTGGTAAGGTGTATCTATGAATTTTTGTGTAAGGTTTATAAAGGGGTTGCACACCCGTATAGGAGAAGTCTTATGCTTCCCGACTAAATGTAGTACATCCCTCGACTGACAGTTTTGTCTGGACTGGCTTCGGGAGTGGGTCCATGGTCTCGCTTAACCGCGATGCGAACGCTACTTGGTTTAATGTTATACGATACTCAACAAGTTTAAATAGTAAAAGGATTCTTTCTAATAATATGGAAAATGAATTAAAAGCAAATCATTTAAAATTTAATTACAGATTGTACTGACCCTTAATACACTTCCTTTGTCAGCAACAAAGCAGTTGTGGGTGCACGTCACTCCGTCCCCTTGGTAGTTTTGATTGCAGTAACATTTACGAACACCGGTCCTCGTATCACAGGTTGCGTGTTCACTACACTGGTAACTCTCTCCTATAAGACGGTTGTTTCTACAAGTTGATTTTCGTGTACATCCTGAATTAGCGTGAAACTGGTCCTCCTAAGTTAGATATTTAATGAAAATACCAATAAATGAATTATGAATTGCAGGTTTCAGAGTGTACCGCATGACAAATGCAAAATTCCCCTTGATGGATTTAGGTAAAGGTATGAAACCTCAAGAAAGTTTTATGAGGTCTAGATACCGACTCCAAAGAAGGTAGCCTAGGGATTCGCATTGAAAAAAATAGCCATTAAATGTTGCATTTAACAACTTATTTCGATATTTTCGATACATTAGGCCTGCAATTGGTTCTAATTGTAATACTGTGGTAAGAAGTATGTATGAATTTTTGTGAAAGGTTTATAAAGGAGTTGCACACCCGTATAGGATTGATCTTATGCTTCCCGGTAAAATGTAATACATCCCTCGACTGACAGATTTGTCTGGACTGGCGTCGGAAGTGAGGTCCCAGACCCATGCCCAACCGCGATGCAAGCGCTATTCATTTATCTCTAAATGTAATGCGATAACCAACAAGTTTAAGTAGTAAAAGGTTTCCTTCGCATCATATGGAACATGAAATATGAGAAAAGTATTTAACATGCAATTAAAGAACCGTACTGACCCTTAATACACTTCCCTTTTCAGCAATAAAGCAGTTGTGGGTGCACGTCACTCCGTCCCCATGGTAGTTTTGATTGCAGTAACATTTACGGACATCGTTCCTCGTATTGCAGGTTGAGTGTTCACTACACTGGTAACTCTCATCTATAATCCGGTTGTTCCTACAAGTTGATTTTCGTGTACATCTTGTATTGATGTAAAAATTGCCCTCCTAAATTAAGATATTCCCCCCAAAAAATACTAATAAATAAATTATGAATTTGCGGTTTTAATATTGAAATGTACGGAATTTCAACGGTGGGTGGCCAATCCTGTCAATCGCGATTCGCATACTTCTCAGTTATATGTAAATGTAATGCAATGATCAACAAGTTTAAATAGTAAATGGTTTCCTTCTACTTATATTGAACATTCATTAAAAGTAAATCATTTAAATTGAAATAACCGTACTGACCGTTAATACACTTCCTTTGTCAGCAACGAAGCAGTTGCATTGGTTCTGAGGGATGCATTGTTCTTCCTGTCTCAGATAATCACCGACACAAACACATTGTTCTTTTTCTGGGCGTGATGTAGCCAAGATGCAAGTATCAGGGTTATCACAGGTCCTCTCACATGTTTCATTGCTAAATATCTCATTAGCTGGACACCGTTCAGGGATTATTCCTAGAGAACAGGAAAGAATAAAATGTAAATAATAGTAACCGGTTACAGACACGAAGTATAAGACACGTGGCAAAGAATAGTTTTTGTGATTCCTTCAATACGTGGCTATCAGAACGTTACATAAAAGAAACACACCTTCAGAAGCAGTTCGAATTAAACTAGAATATTTTAAATCATGTAGTGGTCGTTCCGTAGTCACATTAATATTAATTCAACATTACGAGATAACACCCCATCCTTTATTGCACAACTGGTTTGAAACCAAATAGTCATATCTTATTTCTGTTTCACAGTTTCCCACTGTGTTAGTAAACTGCTTTCTGACAACAATGATAATTAATAACAACATCGAATTTCGTTTGCGTTGGTTGTTCTGATCAAACTGCGAGACGTAACTGTTTTAAGTGTAAACGTTCTGTTGTCCAAACATTAGATACGGCTTCTTGTTCAGAGCCAAGATAAGTGTTAAGTACGAAGCAGTCTTACAGTAAGTGTGTAATCACACTTCAGCTAACGGATGCATTTTGGTAACTCGAAGTATAGATACTAATGCAAGATTAAGCATTTTAACTCGCGCTAAAAGCTGGTACTCAAACTCGTATTCATATCATGTTGTAATCGCTACTTTATATTGTAGCTCCGTTGTCTCGCTGGTATACCATATGTATACTCGTTGTTTATGTATTGTAGCAGTTTTTTTAAGCTAAGAAAACCTACTTGACATAATTGAAACATTTAGTTCCAAAAGATACATTTCGTTCTCAGAATAAACCTTTCATTTAAACACGTTTACATTTGACATTTAATAAACGATCACGATTTTTTAAAATTTTGGCTTTATATTTAATAAGAATGTAAAAGACACTTACCATCTGATTTTACGAATGTACCTAAACTAGATATATAATATTTCCCCCATTCATCTGAGATTCGAAACTCGTCGTATGTTACATAGTAAGTATCTCCAGCAACGTTCTCAAAGTCCATTCGCAGTTGGTACCGCTTTTGATTTGTTAAGACAGCAATTTTCTCATTTCCGATCCAAAACTCACTTCCTAGGAAGCCAAAGCCATTTCTGAAGTCTTTCCAATTTCTATTAAAATTTACAGAATCCGATCTTCGTCGCTGTAATACCTACAACGAATATCAAAGAAGTCAAGCTTTGACTAGGACGTTATTAAATATTAATTATTCTTTCCTTCCTGCAATGCGATTTGTTGCTAACAGTTATAACAGAGAAAAAAAACTTATAATTTCTAATTTTACTTCGTAGTGTGGGCTAGAGGTTTACAGTTTTCTTAGAAGATGAATCGCTCTGTGCTTAATTTCAAAATATATAAAATAATTGATTCAAATTTCAGTTCGATAAAAATATCAAATTCTATGAAATAACGATTTTGTATTACATCGCTATATATTCGTCAATGTAAAATTGAATAAATTGGTACAAAACTAGTGAATGATCAAAATGAGACATTAAGTAATCAGCCATACCGTCCATCCACCAGTATCAAGATCATTATTACAGTAAGCCTCAAACGGTTCCGGATAGCCATCTGGTTTAATGAGGTACACTCCAGATGTATTGTGGGTAGAGGAACAGGTATTCGATACTTCTTTGCAATCTCTCGGATACGCAGGTTGTTGAAAAAAAAAGTATGAAATACCTACATGGAAAGTAAAAATGTTATTGCAATTAAAAAATTAGTTCAGTTAATGAATTTATTCTCTTAGAATATACGTCAATTGTTATAGATTAGTTACTATGAGAGTTAAGATAATAGGTCAGCCTTCATGCCAATTATGACTCAATTACCATATAGAGGAAGATATAGCGATTAAATTAAATACTGTATTTGTTATTGAATTCTCAAATGTAACCAATTTGAAGCATTGGTTATCAATCTGCAATCGAAAGTTAGAGACCATGTTATTTGAATTTACTTTTCATCAAGTTTCCGTAATTATCAATCATATACAAGTCCGATCAAAAGACTCATGAAAAAAATCAAATCCCATCTAACTTACCTGAAAAAATAGATGTGGCACGTAGAACATGAATTGATCAAAATATACGACTCAGAGGAAATCATCGTTATAATAGATGTTAGGAAATGGTGAAACGAATGAAACGTCTAGAGCGACCATTAAAGAACCTTGAACATTCCCTGCCATTCAAGTTGTCCAACTGAGGTGTTAACGTTTATAATACATAAGTGATTTAACTTACAGAGGTTGCTTCTTATTATAAAGTAAATCATATAACATAACAACTACACCTACCTGAAGATCTTCCCTCGACACTGACGATTACCTGTGTAATAATAGACATTTACTGAATACATTACAAGACATAGACAGTATTGCAATCAACACTAAGCAGAATCAGATTAAATGTAAAGTTAATGTCCAATGTAACCAGTTCGAGGGAAAGAAAGAGCATCTCGAAAACTGGTCCAAAATATGTTATTTTAAAACAAGTAAAGTCGATTTAATCTTTGGTAAATTCTCCGGATCAACACTTTATATGATTTTGTTTTGTTTTGTCTATAATCCATATCTGATTTATAGGTCAATAATCACTTACAGAGTACAACTTTCTTCCAGGAAATATTAGATTATTGGCATTTCATATTAGATTTTTGGCTTTTTACAGCCACTCTCGGAAATGATATGCAAGCTAGCGCGAAAGAACAAAGGCAATAGCCGGCTGCTTGATTCAACTGCTTTGTTGCTCAATGCAGACAGATGTTCTTTGTTCAAGTTATATTTTGACATTAGAACATTTCAGACATGAGTTGTAATGCATTTGTGTTTAACAGTCCTTAATAACGCGTAGGGATCATCAGCTTGCTATTCTTGCTGGATTACAATTACCGTTTCTTGATACTTACCGTGCACATGAAACACTGAGATTGAAAAGGTGTCATTTTACTTGTAAGGTTAGTACATAGCCATATACTATTGTATCTTACTAAATATACAAGTGAAGCAGCGCTGTAGAAGCTCAGCTAAGCTTCTATTTGATAAGTTTGTTTCTAGTGTTGTGCAGATATCCTGAATATCGGTTTTGGCCGATATCCGATATTTCAATCGTAATATCGGCCCGATATCAAAATTTTAAACAGCCATAATAATGGTCAAACTACACTTTAAGTATTGCTTTAATACATACAGTATCAAAATTATAATCGTCTGTCGTAAGTTATTATCGTTTTCACAACTCAAACGCAGTAACAACTTGTTTAACTCTCATTTGCGGAAAAAAGGGCCATATTCTATAACATGTTTCCTACCCTAAATAAACGATCATATTTCCCACCAAGTTGATAGGCATGTAATTGTGTGCTAACATTTTTTTTTGTGGTAAAACACAAGTCTATCCTTCCTGTTTCTTTTGTTGAACTATTCGTTACTCTAGATGACCAACTACGTTCAACACTTAGGCTGCAAGTCTTATACAAACTGCCTTCAAATGCAGCCACGAATTTCTTAGCAAAAATTACATCGTGTGATGAATCAGCCCATTTAATATAGAAAAGACATCAGCATATCCCGGCTAAGAACTTTAACTACTCCTTGTGTTTAACAGAACGAAAACGAAACATGTTCTTCGTTTTTTTCTAATTTCCGTAGACAATTATGTCCTTCCATTAGCTGGCTATACTAACAACTAAGCCTAGCCAAAATTAGCAAGTGCTTCGTGTTTGAAATATTTCGTGAACCAATCGACAGCAAATTGTGTTAAGTAAACTTGATTCTCAAGATACAATTTTTTCATCAGTCATTGATGTTTAACAAAATGCATACATGATACTCTTTGCAGCTTTTTAAAAGATACACAAATTTTGGAATGATTTACTAGGGGGTTTCCACGTGTTATAACGTTTATTCTCAGCGAAGGGCTCAGAAGCACTGTGCAAGTTAGTGTGATAGGTTACTACAGTAAACATATACATATAGCCACATAAGTTACTTCTTACATTGTGTTTTACCGCGGTGCATTATACGTAGGTCTGAATATGACATAATTACAACTTTGATTGTGCAAAATGTTTCTTGGACTCTTGCCAGGAATATTTGAAAGGGCAAAACAGTTGTTATCTGGGTATGTTTAGTAAACCTTTGTTCAATTTTAAAGTACAGCGGCCAGACTGGTGAAATTTACTTTCAAGCGCTACAAAGACTGCTTTGTAGGCTACGTAGCGTTAAAGTGGCCTGACTGGTCTGTTTATATCGGTAAATATTTATCAGAACTTGCGTCATGCTTGTTTTACCGGCTGATCGGCATATTGGCCACTGGCTATTAATCGAAATCGAAACTGAGGCTAAAATTTTTGAGAACAAATTAATAAAACATTGCCAATAAAACAAGAAGTGGCTTTGCTTTTGAAAAAAAAAAGTTCAATATAGGTTTGCCGTTATCGGCAATGAGGCTAAATTTTACTGATACCGATATTACGCCGATATTACAAATATCGTTTGATACCGATGTTATCGGCGCAACACTAGTTTTGATTGGCAATATTTTTGAGCAGTTTGTCCATTTGTTTGTTCGAAAAGTATAAGTCATAGGCGAGATAACGATGTCAATCCCTTATGCCTTGTGCTCCTTTTTAGCAGACATAGGCCTAGTTTGTTATAATGTTAGAAATTTGAATTTCTTCAAAATGGAAACACTGCCAAACTTACCGTACTAGAAAATGTAACACAACATAATTAAACGCTAACTCAACAAATCCACTTGGTATAGAAAGAAGAATAGAGATTTAGCATTAAAATTGTATCTTCAACAACATGATGATAAAATTAGTGTGACATTGCTCTTGTAACAGTAGAGAAGGATCGGTAGCAGCTTAAACAAATACAATTTTTCTTGTTTGGTAATTCCGAATACTACTTTTATAGACGTGTTATAACAGCCGAGCCCGAGCATATCACAGTTCAAATTTAATGCAATGACGATGTTATCTGTCAAGACAAAAACATTTGATAAACTAAACTTTACTGATACCGATATTACGCCGATATTACAAAAGGTCGACACCGATATCACAAACTATTATCGGCGCAACGCTAGTTTTGATTAGCAATATTTTTGAGCAGTTTATCCATTTGTTTGTTCGAAAGGTAGTAGTCATAGGCGAGAAAACGATGTCAATCCCTTATGCATTGTGCTCCCTTTTAGCAGACACAGGCTTAGTTTGTTATAATGTTAGCAATTTATACCATTTCTACAACGAGATTGATTCGGTAAACGCGATTTTTTTTTTGGAGGGGGGGGGGTGGTGATATTGCCCCAAAAAATTGTTTTACTTCATCGTCGATAAATGTTATTCAGGAAACAAGACTTACACTGTTTGGGGCGTAACTGTTGTATCTGTACACAACATTGTATTTATAGTCACCATATGCTGAGTATCAAATGCCGTTTTTGCCCTGTATATAATGCTTGTTCGAAATCTTGCCACAAAATATCATATGGAGGAATTAATTAGATATCTTTCAACTTATTACCATACATGAAATAGGTATAAGTGTTACGACAATACTTTCTAGTTTTTGCAACATGTTAGAAAAGAGACATTTAAATACAGTGTAATATATTTGATGTTAATTTATATAAGTCTATCATCCATGTCTTTTTTATGTATGGAGAGATTTTTCTTTTGTATACTGAACTATTTTACATGTTACTGTTAAACGAAAAACGAACGTTGAGTTCTTTACCACACCGACCAGCCACATGGTATAATGATGGGAAGGTGTGAGTCGGGTAGGAGAGAGTGATGGAGGACAGCGAAGAGGGAGAGTATGGTTGGGGAGAGGTGCCTACTCCCATCGCATACATGTTATAGAGATAGAGTACATTTTCAGTGGTCCTATTATAAGAAATCTGGCCATTAACTATGAACGACGACATGAATGAGTATATCTTCGCGTTAGTTTTACATGTAATTCCTGTATTCAAATTGAGACTGTTAAACGTTACATAGTTTGCCAGTCACAAGGAAGTTTACATAATCGTCACGACTTTATGGAGAATTTTATGTGGAAATCAAAGTAAACAACGGTACTTTTGATATGAGAATTAACTTGTTTAAATAGAGAACCATAAATATCTGTCTTTCTCGTAGATGTTTATTTCCAGATTATACATTGCCACTAATGAACTACTTCGTACAATTGTAGTTAGTATCTGCATACATTATTTATTCTTTAGACGATGAATAGCCTGTAATATTTCAAAATTTGACAAAAACATCACTTTGAATTGTAATTAAAATGTTGGTGAATTGGATTATGTCAAAAGTAACTTTTGTTTTCTATAAAAATGAAATGTAATTTACATTTTACAGATTAATCCTAATTTGAACTTAAAAAAAAAACTAAAGACACAACAAGAAATCATGTATTAAGGAATTCCTGATCAACATAACTTTTCAATTAAAATTGAAGAGTATAATTATTGAAGAACAAGCAACCAGAATAAGAATCAGGTAATTATAGAAGTGTTAGAAATGTTCTCTGCATCTTTACTGAGTTATTCCCTTCGCAATATGGTCTTTAGTATGTTTTTGTTAAAATAGGGTGAAATTGTACATTTACTTGTCGCACTATATCCAGAATATGTCTTATACTTAATACTATAATGTAACAAAAGAGATTTAATGGAAAAAACATACAAATCTGCCGTGAAATTGATTTATTTGATAAGGAATTTACATAGTTTCTAAACAGTTTTCTTTTCTTATTTTTCGTCGGGATTGATGGCACAAAGACTAAAGTAACATTTTACTACGAATTTTATTTTGACTATGATTCTATACATATAACTATTATCCGTCTTTAAACTTCACATTGTACTAAGTAAAGATTGGTTTGAAACGTAAAGAATTTAAACGCCACAACCTAAACTAAGTACAACACTAATGATTAGTTTACATTATTTAAATGACTCGAAAGGGTAAATCAAATGTTACAAAAATGGCAATTTATAAGTTTTCATTAAAAAAATAATTATACGTAAAAGTAACGCCTATGAACTTAAAAAGCGACTTTCATTTTTGTTTATTGTTAATCTTCTAGTTTATTCAATTAAGGATCGTGTAATAACAGTACTATTATAAAACAATGCTCTTACATTACTATTAGTTGTAATGATTATCGCCAAAGCGCTACTGCTTACTAGACTTCAACGTTTAAAAGGCATGCATTAAAACTGTTTTGTTTTACAAACTGTGTCATTTCAAATCAAATAAATGAACATGTCTTACATTTTTTCTGCTCTTATGTCAATCATCTCATAACAAGTACGATTAACACAATTTCTCAATATAAGAAAGCGGAGTATTGTGATTATATTTCATGGGAATTTGTAACAATATATAGCCTAACTGAAGGAAAAGGAGAAACACGGAAAGAGAAAAATTGGAAGCAAGCCACTAAAATCGTCGTAGACATTTTAAATGATTGCGTGCCATATCATTTTTGCGTGAAAGCAATTAAAGCCACAACGTACCATCTGAAAACAGCCGTAGCACTCACAAAAAATGTATTTGTACTTTTCTGGCTTTGTTGAAGTATATTTTTCTTTGATAATTCGTTCTGCTATAAATCCGTAAAACTTAGTTTATTATTATCAGCATTTGATTTCCTAAATGTTACTTTTTTTTATTTTCCATAAATTAGTTTAAATTAGATTGACGTGTATACCAGTTAGTTTTAATGTTATCAACCTTGTTTCCTTCAACATGTACATGTACAAAAAATAGGAATCGTAATGTCTATTTCTTCAAAATACATTTCAAAACATCTTTACTTTTTGTTGTAGACTGTTTGTCACCTAATGCTACTTACGATATATATTAAAGTGATATGATGTGAGCATGTTAAGGAAGTAATTTAGGTGCTCTTAAGAAATTGTAACGCTGCAAATGTTAGGTTTGAATGATAGTTTACAGCAATATTATCACACTTAAAACTGAGCATTGCTTCAAATGTAATTAAACCTGAATCGGTCTTGCCACTCTTTTAAAGTTATAAATATCTTTTTTAAAGGATGTTCCTTATCGTTCATAATTTTCTTCACAGTAGTTACCCAACTATTTGACTATTTGAAATGGAAGTTATTAAGCATCTTTGTGGTAGGATTATTACATAGAAATGTTTTGCTTTAAGATTCGCTAACGCAAATTTTGCTTTAATGTATTCATAAGAATAATGTGAACAACGACAAGCAATACAGTGTCCGTTTTGGAAATCATATCAAAATAACAGAGCTGACAAAGGAAGTTGCATCTATACAGATGGATATCAAGTTATTCGTATGTAATTTATGTCAAATATTAAAAGGAGGAAGGCATTAAATAAATAAAAACATTGGAAACGTTCTTACCGTACAGAGATTACCGAGTATCGCTCTGTATCGATAGAGAATACGATTATTGGATTTTTAACAGGGAGACAAATTTTAACATATGAATCTAGAAGTAACTGAATACTATAGTTAATACATAGTTAATTTATGGAGCATGAATTTATGAGCTAGAATAATACACAAGTGAATTTAAACTCAGTAATTCATAATATGAAATGAAGGAGTGTTGTAACGTATTGGTATGTATCTGTGAAAGGTATGGTTGGCTATTGTAGGTTCTTTAAAGGATATGTGAAGAGAGATATACTCACAGTTTGAAAAGAGACTGCTTTTTGCATACCATATCACGAAACGTGATTGACTTTTAAAAATTGGTGTGTAACGAAAACCGATTGAGATGTTTGAATTAGCTTCTTTCTAAGAATCTTACACGTAGGCAAAGTTGAGAGAATAAAGTATTAAGGCATAGGAAAACCAGTTATAACTATTATAGCCTTTTTTTGTTATCGCAATATGTGTGGTTAAATTAAAGACGTTTTGTTATAAGTCGAAACATTGCTGTCCTTTCGCGAAGTTCAAAAATGTGAGTATATTTAATTGAAGGCCTTCTTATGGAATATCATCAGGTACTTTTATCGAAGTTTTCCTATTTCTTGGAAGATGCTAACACTTCAGTTTGTCACGTCATGTAATATTAACAGGGCTAGCCCAACAACACATCAACGCAACTTATGTAACTTTAGAAACAGTCAGAAGATATTCAATGGTAAAATACAAAATATATTTAATAATGGAAAGACTTACCATTTCTGTCCAAAACGAGTTCCAAATCGTCAAAACAGTCAAACAAACTCTGAAAAACTTCTCCATTATTTCGGGTTTGTATAAATGTTACCCGAAAATATATTCGATGCAGTGCAAGATGACAAATGGCACAGAGTCTCTCTATAGGGGTGATCAACTCTCTATTGAAATGACCGCAGTAGTATGGATGTCCATAAATGCCATTATTTTATTTGAAATATAATTTGGTGAAGGTTATACAAATGTACTGCACATCTGTAGTTTTCTTAGGTTTGTATGTAAAGATGACTATTCGACATGCGCAATCCAACTTAATATTATTCAGAGCTATTTATATCTTGAACATTCAGTCAATAGTACAGTAAGCTTAGGTTGCATAAAGTTGAATTGTCCTTGATCCGATAAATGCAGCATAACACCAAAAGTATACTTATTGGCTATCGTGCATCTAGTTCCAAGGACAGCAAAGATATTGTAATGCAATAATAGTAAAATGTTTAAGGTTTTTAAAACGAATATCAATTACGGTGGTCACTTTTATTTCATGTTACATCTAGTGTGTTTCATATTAAAGTCTTTTGTAGTTGTATGTCGAAATAATGACATCAATGCTACCAAGTCGATGAAAAGAGTAGGAATCATGATTTGCTTGTTCTGGTTAAGCTGTTATTATCGATATTTTTAAGGACCCTTGATGAGTGATTAATTTAGCTAAGTTACTACACTTTTACGTTGGAAGGCAAAATTAAAGCAGTATCGAAAGGACAGGAAGTGATACTACTAATCAGCACTATATAACATGCATGAACTAGTACGATACATCTTATATACCGTGAAATGTACTGTATGATCCATTCTACACTATCAATATGTTTGTTAAAATCTCTAATAACACAGTTTGGAAAAGTCGATGTTTTGAAGCGGTTTGCTATATGAACATTACTTCCTTGTTTATGATGCCTACGTCACACCCTGTTTGCGGAATCGAGTGTCCTCACATCTGATTGAATAAACATGTCAGCTGTTTTGCTGGGCTTTGACTCATTTTTTATTGACGGCAAGATGTACATCCATTCTGACTGTAAATTATGAAGAAAAGCTTTTCGTCATATATTTAAGATGTTGAATCAAGAAGATTGTTATGACTTTTATACAGTTACTTTGATATCAGATACAAACCTCTCTTTTAATGAAAGTAATTTAAATTAATCAGCAGGAGAGTAGCTTGAGCTTCTTTTTAGGCGTAGAGCTATGTTATAGTTGTACCTAAAGGCGGTTCATGTAACCATGGCCCACAGATATCAGGGGGGTCCTGAGCGTTGGTTCCCAGCAGTTTTAGCCAACGGATGAAATCTGCCAGCCAGGTTTTGTATGAATTATTAAATGAGTGCCAGCATGCCTACGACATTTTGTTATTTCACTGACAGTGGCGTAACCAGAGGTGGAAGGATAGTTGCCCCTCCCACACACACACAAAATATTTAGGGATGATAACTGGGACGGCAAAGAAAATAGCCAAAGAGAAATATATAGCTCTCATATATAATTTTGCATAGGCTTCCTGATTTTACAGCACCGCATGACGTGCTTCTCAGAAGGTTTTCCTCTCTAGCTATATGCCTACGTAGCACAGAAAGAGTTTCTCTAAACAATTTGAGTCAGCAATTGATACCTCTAGTCAAAGATACGTGAGTCTTATGACACTGGATAAGAAAAAAACACATGTTTATTTGGATCACTGAGAAAGTAAATAAATTCGTATACTTACCCTCATGTAATATTTTATATTTGTTTTATATATAATATATGCAAGGCCGTAGCCACTGGGACCACGGGAAAACAAACCTGACCTCTATTTTCTTGCAAATGGTTAGCATTTCATAACGCATTAACACAGCTTTAAATGTTCTTAATATAATGGAAATGATGGCATTATTTTCTTCCAAGCACTCTTACCGAGACCCAATCTTCTCAAAGATGAGAGGACACTCCCACTTAGGCCACACCTCGCTCCTAACATCCCTCCACAGGACAGACGTCAGCACAATTTTGTGCCCCTCTGCCTAAAATTTGAATTGAATATCGTAAGAGAGGGTAGAGACATTAAATTCCCATACAAATTCATATCAGTACAAGCGGCAAGTTTACTAGTATAATAGTTTTACAGTAGTACACGCACATTCTGTGAACCGTCTAAAATAGTACAGTATTAGTAAATCGAACCTTATATTGCCAATGCCAGACATGCATATATAAGAACAAAATTAAATTCATACACTTCTCAACTATAGGGATGTATTCTACGGCAGTACTAACTCTTTTAGCTAACTGTTTGTATTATATCAGAAAAAAAATACAGTGGAACTTTTGGGATACGTTGGGATTAAGAAATGAAACTTTTCATACCAGTCGACATTTTGAAATAAAATGTCGTACTTTAAGGTTTGAGCATAATCAGTGGAAATGATGAAATAATGTAGTTGAAATTTTAGATAAGTCTTGATACAATGCGTCAAACTGTCGAAGTATTCCTTGTCATTTCCGGGGTTACTATAGTTGCACGAAAACTTACTCTTAGATAAATGAATTCTGGAAGGCCTTGACTTTGAATACCATATCAGAATTTGTCACCTAAAAGTTGAAACATATTTGGCAATTTCTGTGGATGAACACGGCCCACATATTAAACCAATTGCTTCAAGTAAAACAAAAAAAATGCAACTTAACAACCTTTGTAAAATCGCAGAGTTGACAGAAATTGTACCGATCTCATCTAGGCTATTCGGGCTCGAATTGGATCTACCTTCCCATTGAAAAGGAAAAATTTACGCCCCTGTACTTACATTACACGTTCTATATTCGTTGTGATGCATTACGACTATTACAATAATTCAGGAATAAACGTACATTAAATCACATGCAGTGATAAATATTCAATCACATTTTTATATTCATAATTTGAGAGCGATGTAAATTTATATCATCTTCATATTAATGTATATACTGTTAAAAGGGCTTAAATTTGTGGGGAAAAATTGTTTAAATCCCAGCCAGTAAAAATCAGATTAATTTACAAATCGAGGGATTTGCATTGGAATGGTTACATTGATATGAACTATATCATCTATGTTACACTGCTATGCTTTCTTTAATATCATAAACAGCAATTTCCATCATTGTGTAGACGTGGAGTTAGATTAACCTTATCCATCTTTTAGGGTTCAGTAGTCAAACTCTTTGTTTATTACTTTACTTCTTATTTTAATTTGTGGCTAATAGAGGGCAGCAGAGCTGGAGAGGGAAGCGGAAGAGGAAGCAAGGAAGGCCCAATAGGCTATAAAACAAGCCAAGAATGCGAAAGAGGAGGCTGAAAAAGGTACAATTTTACCAAACCAAATGTAATCAAAGAAGAGGAATTAATTAGCATTTTTGATTTTGGAAATAGTTTATATTTATTAGTTTGGTAAAAATATATAAAATAGGCGATAAAACACACAAAACAACAAACAAAACCCACTCAAAGCGGAAAGCAAAACGAGGCATAGCATAGCATAGCAAAGTATGGGATTTTGTTTTAATCAAGAATATAGTATCCTGTTATGAGGTTATCTTCAGAGAATATTTTCATAGAAATAAATTTGAAAAGTGCAATGAAGGATATGTCGTTTTCCTTCCGTCCATAGATCATTAAATTCCGTGAAAATTGGTAATCTCAAAATTGTATTGCTAACGTATGTGCGAAACCTCTTCTTGATACGGGATATAATAAGCTCGTTTTACCTAATCTAAAGTCAAGCTAAAACCATAGTCGTGCCGATGGTAACTGCATATTTTGGTGGTGGAAAACCTTCCACACGTAGGGACCAATTAAAATAACACGGAATTTATCTTTTCCTTTCAAAGTCGAGACCACCCCCTAGATTCCTTTAGGTGAGGTACGTGCTATACGTAAAGGTAGAACAACCTATGCATCAGTGACGTGCACAATATTTCAAAGGTGTTGGGTATCGGGGACGAGGTTCTATACGTTTATCCGATTAAGTTAGGAATCTTAGGAAGATCATTGCGGTGAATGAAAGATGTTATAGAGGAGGAGGAGGTGATGCTCAGGGGTGATTGAAAGCTACTTCGAAGGCAGGGGTTATGGGGTCTACCAAATCCCCTTCCTCGCAACAAAATTAGATGTTGACATTCTCCAGGTACGTTTAGTGTATAAATAACAGCGTTAGATTTGATCTAATCGCAAAATCGTGTTATATAATGAATGCTCTTGATTTTTTGTGAGAGGTTGAAAAGACACACACGGATGAGGGGTCTAATTCTTCCCCTCCCCCTCCCCAAACTCACTGAATGTAAAAGTACCCCAACTCACTGTAAAAAGTACCTCAACTTAATCTCCGACTAAGTTAGATAGGAGCATAAACCTTTATGGAAAGTCATTGTGGTGAATGTAGGTGAGAAGGTGAGGCTCAAAGGTGATTGAAAGCCACTTCCAAGCCAGGGGTTATGTGGTCTAAGAACGCCCCTCCCTCAACAAAGTTAGATGTTGAAACTGTTGCAATTTCATATAACAGTTCGGTACAATTCGGTATAATCGTAAAATAAATACCCTCAAATTGTTGTGTGAGGTTGAAAAGACACACACGGGTAAGGGTTCTAATTCGTGCCCATCCCCCACCCCATATATTATAAAGGTACTCAGATGAGATATAAAGGTTAGAGGGAGGCCATACACTTACAAAGTGTTTTTCTAATAAATTACTGCCGTCGTTAATATAGGTTCATAATAGCCATGCTTGTCAGAAGTACAAAACTGTTTCAATCAAAAAAAAAAATTGAGAACAGAACCTCTTTTAAAGAGTTGTACTATAAACATATAAATGTTAACATAGCCATATGTGTATTAAAAAGTAATTAACAAAAAACGACAAAGTAAAAGAAGACGTAAATGTTACCGAAATTGTATTGTACACTTTGTATAATTTATTCGGAAATTAGTTGCACATTATTGTAATTTCTCAACATTTTAGTAAATTTTAATGACATGGTATATTCAATGGCGTTGTCACATCAATTAGATATAATAAAGTTGACGTATATCTAGGTGTATCGACTTCGATACGTTCCGCTGCTTCCAGACAGAGATGAGGAGCCAAATAACCTCGATAATAGAATGTTACATTAGGACTCATGCAGCAATGCCTCAATGTTGGTTTTCTACACACTGTTACTAAAGATCATTCCACCAATGAGAATTGCTTATCTCTACACTGGTCGTATTTTCATCTCTGCATTTTGTAGGCCGCAGTCGTATCCACTAAGATTAGTCCAGAATATGTTCGTTCCTCGAGTTGAGCCGTCGTAGTCTCCGTTGAGGTGAGATTCAGCGCAAATAGCACAGCTGCTGCTGCTGCTGTAAGGGAAATAATCGCAATAATATTCATGAGTAGGGCAGTAAGAATAACTATAAATATAATAATAACGGAACCACCAGGCTCCTTGATGCTTCTCAGCGCAGTCAAATGAACTCCACTCATCATTGTCTTCGTCACGTGTGCTGAATGGTCTGTTGTTGTGCCAAGACATAGCATCATAACCTACGGATTCGAGAAAGAAAACAAACTTCAAATGTCACGTGCACTTCATCTTGCCGTAATTTATATGACTAATTGTTAATATTAGCACTTTTCTAGTAACCTGTGGTGATACTATTTCAGTTTATTATATACGATTTCACAGAAAAAAAAATTACCGTAAACTTTCGTTGCCAAAGTCTCTGTAAGGCTTTCAATTAACAGGTTTATCTACGTGTATATGGTAAATTACTCAAGTTTGTCCCCTACAAACATTTGTTTAAAACGAATATTACCGATAACTAGCAGTAAGGTGTAATTCATAATATTCATATTGTATTTGACACTCATAAGCAATCACTATATTGTTCTAAATTTCTAAACCTTTATTCAGAAATGGAAACGGCATATTGGGAATTTGTCTGTTTTGCTTATTGTTTTCATATGCTCATTAATTAGAAAGTAATTTCATCATTCAGCGTTTATTGCCAGATGTCGTAAAATTTCTTAAAATAATATTTATTTATATTTTTTCATTTACTAAAAAACTTTAATAAATTTGGGTGTCAATAGTTAAAACAAGTTATTCATACAAAAGCGATGAATCTATCTAGAACGTTTCAAAGCTGCATTCGATTAATATTTGAGCAATCTATGAACCTCCCATCACACAGTGAGTTGTGGTTTATAATCTTCCTGTTACGTAATCGGATATTTAGGTTTTGTTATACTATGCGTACTAATGTGGTTCCTAATAACATACTTGTATTATGCGTGTTAGGTAATGGTGTCATCATCATCATCATCATCATCAACAAATTGTTTTTTTTTCACAAAAACCAAACAGTTCAAAATTAGAGAGGCAACGGACTTCTTTTGTTGGCATTGTTAGTAAGACTGAATACAGAGAACTGTTTTTAATGATTTAAATATGTCACTACGTGGCTGCATTAAGGCTCTTTCTCACTTATTTTGTCCAAACTTAATAAACAATATGTTTTATAAGAAATTCTTAAAAAATACGTAATCATATAAAGATATGCATGTATATATATATATATATATATTACTTTTTATACGATTGATGTTCAAAGTGCAAAAGTTAAGAAATAAATGCCCAGTATAGCGTATTTACTAGCCTTTAGGGATTTGTGGGTATTCCAACGATACAAACTACGTTACGAGAGAAACGGAAATTGGATAGGATGTGTAAATATGAATAAAAGGATTTTAAATATATTTCAGGTTAAATTTGAAGTTTCATGGAAAAGTGACTAGATGCTAAGAAGACAAGTGAAGTACTCTCTCACGCATGGATGTACTTAGCTATCTACCTATTACTTTTAATTACCATGTTTCGTGGGTTATTTGCATTAATTTGTTCATAACTATTAACTATAAACGTGAATATTCCTTATCATATTTTAATCAATCGTGTCCTTAAACATATTTTAGATCAGATTTAAAAGCAGGCAGATATGCATTCATTTTAAACAATGATGAACGTAGAGAACGTCATTTTTATATTTTAGAATGCTTGTAACTAGTAAATTGCAAATGATAATACTAACATTACAGAAATGCTTACCTGTATTTCCACTATATGATCCAATTGATAGTCGATATTTGTCCGCATCATCACTTATGCTGAAGGAGGAATAGAGGGCGTAATACGATGAACTGCTTGAATCTGTGAGGTCTATCCGGAGACTGTATTCTTTTTGGTTGGTAATTGCGTGTATGTAATCATTACCAAGCCAATGATCACCTCTAGGATCTTCAAATCCGGTCTTGTATTCAGCCCAGGTACGATAGAAATCAACGGCGGCGCTTGATCGTCGCTGAATGACCTATGAGTATAAAGAGAAATTGACATGTAACAGGAGTAAGTGAGAAATATGTAATGTGTTTTCCACACTTTTGCAGAACAAATGAATTCAGATACAAGACACTGAACTGTATCAAATGTTCGTGCACAACTCACCGTCCATCCTCCTCCGTTAGTTTCCATCTCACAGTAGACCTGAATGCCGCTTGGCCAACCATCAGGGTAAATGGTGTAAACTCCATCACTTGAACCATCAACGTAAAGCTCTTGGCAATCCTTTGGGACAACATCGCGTGTACACGTAACACCGTCTCCTTCGTAGCCATCTGTACAGTAACATCTACGAACACCATCTCTGACATCGCAAGTCGCGTCATCACTACAGTGGTAACTCTCTTCTACCGTTAGTTGGTTATTGCTACAAACTGATCTTCTTGTACATCCTGAATTGACGTAAGACTCGCCGTTCTAAATTTAATGGGAAATATTTAAAAAGAACGTCGTGAAAAATTAAATCAGTTTTTCCTGAATTCACCATTTTGACTCACCAGACTACCGGACAAATTCACCATTCTAAATAGGGCAAAAAATATGATTAAAGTATGAATAAAAAGGACACAATCAAATTCATTCTGTTTCCGGTAAAATAAACTGTTTGAAGAAACATTAAAAACACAAATGATGGACTAAGTTATGTTTACTTGTAATTTACAGTAAATTGGTTATTGTAAATGACTTGAAAATATAGGAACTTGCAATGAAATTTAGTATTACCAAACATTTCTTTCTTTTTGAAACTGCCAATCAAACATTGGGCAGTTGTAATTTCTGCTATTAATTATGAAAGTGGTTATCATTTCTGTATTGTCGAAAATTATTCACAAAACTTTAATTTTTTCATCCTCAATGTAAAGAATGAATGGAAAAGAACTAGTGACTATACTGACCATTAATACAGTCCCCTTGTCAGCAGCGAAACAGCTACATTGGTTCTGAGGAATGCAATCTTCACCCTGAATCATGTAATCACCAACACAAACACATTTCTCTATTTCTGTACGAGAGGTTGAAGAAATGCATGTGTCAGGGTCATCGCACGTCCTCTCACATGTCTCGTTGGAAAATGTCTGATTCGTTGGACACCACTCCAAATGAGATTCTAGGAAGAAAGATTGTAAATCATGCAGTAGAAGATCTACTAGTGAAGTGATGCATTCTACTAAACTAATGTGTTAAATTAAAATTAATCTTGAAGCTATTGCCCTTTACCCGAGACTGCGTTGAGGAAAAGTATCGATAGTTCAAACTGCACTGATTTGCTATGTTCTGGAATGACTTGGTAGACCATGCGATTCAATATTTAACAATATGGATGCCATAAAGAAGACATGTAGTATGGGATCATTTTGACAAAAAAAAATGTGAAGAGGAAAATCCGGGTGGATAGCTTTTGTATCAAAAAGACGATTTCTGATGTCGCCAAACATAATGACTCCCGAAACACAAATCATAAGTCAGCACCCCCCCTCAACCCACCCCACCAGCAGTGAGTAACTAATATTTTATTATAGGGAAGTATATTTGCATATTTGCATATTTCTTAGTTGATTGTTATTATTTATATAACTGAGTCACATCATGGCTAATTTTAAAATTGACTCACCTGCTGTTCCTCCGTAAGTTCCCACGCTTGAGAGTTGATATTGCCCCCATTCATCTGAGATACGAAATTGGTCATATGTTACGTAATAAGACTGTCCTGCAGCATTCTCAAACTCCAATCTCAGTTGGTATATTTTTTGGTTCGTTAGAAAAGCTAATTTCTCATTTCCAATCCAAAACTCACTGCCAAGAAAACCAAAGCCGTTTTTGAAGTCTTGCCAATTCCTATTAAAATTAACAGAATCCAGTCGTCGCCGCTGTAACACCTGCAGTAGATATCGTACCGGATTAGAAAGTTACTATCTCGAATTTGTCTCGGTATAATCAACAGCAAAAATGCTTTTATGAATATGATCTCTTATTAAAACAAGTACAATGTTTAAAGTTATAGCTTTATTTTATTTTGTGACAACAGCCATTGTACCATTTGCATCTATTTAAATTGACTGTAACGTCAAACCCCTTAGTTCTGTAACCTAAGAATCCAACAAAAGTGCACGCGTAAGTTTCTGATCGGGGTACTATATGAATGTATTGAAAATGCCAAATCAACTATTGCTGTACCATACATGTTTCTGTTACGCTTACCTGAGGTCAACATTATTTAACGTGTTTAGAACAATAATATGATTGATAATAAACTACAAAACAGATGATGCGATGACATTCCATGTAATGTGAAATGACACACAGAAAGGCTTACCGTCCATCCACCGTTATTGAATTCATTATCACAGTAAACTTCAAACGGTTCTTGGTATCCTTCTGGTTTGATGAGGTACACGCCAGATGTATTTTGGGTAGAAGAGCAGGTATTCAATACTTCCTTGCAATCTCTTGGGTATTCAGGTTGTTGAAAAACAAAGTATGAGGAACCTGTGTGAAGAACGAAGATCATTTTGATATCATGAAATTACAAAAAAACTTGCTCAGAATGATTCGTTATTTACATTAATAAACTGCGTTCCACGTTATTCGTAGAAGTTGAATATTTCAGAATAAACATATCGATATCTAATAAGCAAAACCTGTTTATTCGGCTGTTTTGTTAAATAAGTATCATTTATGATAATAAAAAAGTTGAAAATAAAATTATACTAAGGCAGTCATGAGTAATATGAAACGTAAAATAAAGAAAGTTTAAAGAATAGCAAACATGAAGAACAGAGTTAAGTTCCAAGCGATCACAATGGACACTTGAAAAAAAAAAAGTGTATTGAATAAAGTAAGTAACAAAAATGTGACCGTCAGCCATTTGTCAGTACTAATAGTTAAGGGTAACCGATTTTCAAAATAAGACTTTCATTAAGTTGACCTACCTGATGATTGTTTCCCGACGCTTGCGACGACCTGTATTTTAAATAAAATAAATGTTACTCGAATTAAAAGGACAATTATCTACCTGTATCTATTGACATTAGTGAACATTACATTGGAGTTATATCAAATGAGTTACAGAATGATGCAAACTTGATCTGCTGGGGCAACATTCTTCCGCTCGATACTTATGTTCACATTAGAACTTCAATTCAAACTTACTTCCATAAGTCACGGAATAGGTCTAATCTCATGGACTTAAGCTTTACTGCAGTTCAGCCCCTTCATTTCCTCTTCCTTTCATTAAATAGATAAATCATGAGTGACTTTCAATCAGCTAAAATTAAGAAACAAACTTTGACCTGCAAACCTTTACAGGAAGACTGAATCACTTTGATGCATGATTGGCAACTAACTACCAGAACAAAGACCAGACAAAACGTAAACAAATTTCTTTTCTTTGTTCGTGCCATACATGTTGGACATATCTCTCCTCACAGTATAGGATGTATGTGTTACGTTTGTTATGGAGAAGATGTTTAAAGTATCACAGGTAACAGTATATAACTATAATTGAATCTTTTTTGGATTTATTCTGATTGTGTGAGAGTTTTCAAAGAACATGAAGGGAAATGATCAGAGGTTGCCATTTTACACGTAACATTTAGAGTGTTTAAAACTTTAAAAATGATCAGTGTCATTCAGCCCTCTGATGTATAGTGTTTTTTTTTTCAATCAGCACTTGATTACTTTATATATAATATCATATTTCAGCAACATATCAAATATTAATGTAGGGTGGATTTCAAAGAACATTAAAACAAGGATTAACCTGTCTTTAAAGTAAATCTTCGGCAAATGGAAATCAATTTTGTACTCAGTTTTGTGATTTCAGGTAAACTGATTGTTTATAAAGCTATTACCAGTAAAGTTGCTTGGTAATTATTTACTGGCAATTGAATACATTGCTTGACGCTAACAAAGTCAATTGAAAAATAACATGATCTTTCCCAAAACTAATCTACGAAGACAATTATTGAATAATGTTACCAGCAAGGCACAGAGTTATTTAATTGAGCTATTATTTAGCTGACAGCGGGTCACCTTTTTACAAAAAAAATCATAAAAGTGAATCTAAGAAGCTGCCATCTGAGAACAATTCTTCGAAAATAATAAATTGGGCAACCAGCACACTTGAAAACACTTTAAAAAAAACTTAATACACTCAACGTACAATATGCAAATGAGGTTACACAAGTACTAGATATTACTTGAATACGAAAATAACGTACATATGGTTGGAAACATATTCCACACTGTGTATTTAATACTATATTTGTAAGCAAATTGTAAAACATTTTTCTCGGTTTATATTTGATAGTGAATTAAATTGATTGGTCATTATACTGTACTGGAAAAAATATAACCGGAGACCCTGCCTCCAACAGGTTGATTTTAATGAACAAAACTCATTCCTTGGCAAAATATTGTATCTTAAACATGTGCTGCCTTTGCGATGGAAAATATATTGTTATTACGGAGAATTCGAAAGATTTCCTCATTTGTTCCAAGTAATCTCGATTTATACATTGCTTTGACAGTCCTCTGCGACAAGCCAAATTTGCTGGTAACTTCAAACAACATGAACTATTATTTTTGTTTATATGTTAACAGTAAACTTAACATATTTGTGTGACAACCTAGCTAAAGATATGATGCTTTGGTAAAAAAACATAATAATATCATAATTTTCTCTACTTGATGAAGTTTGAGATACACAATTAATTCTTTGGCTAAACTTTGTTTCTTGACAATGTTTTCTTTCTTTTTTCTATGAAAAGAAAATAGAAGAAGACGAAACATTTCCTCCTTAGTTCCGAATAATCTCGAACGACTAATAGCATTCACAGTTGTCTAGAACAAGCCAAATTTGCTGGTAACTTGACACACAGTATGAAATATTTAGTATTTTGACAGTAATTGTGTGATAACCAGACCAGGGGAATAACGTTATAGTATTAAAAATATAATAATGAACATTTCTCGAGGCAGATGAGAGGAAAAATCTGTTAGGTTCTTTTTCAATTTGACAGATGTAATCTCATTGTTGAGGCATATTAAGTCTTAACCACAACATCTTCAGTTTGTGTTAAAACTCTTGATGACGTTATTTGTTTTTTTAAAAAGTGGATTTCAAATTTATTTCTAATGGCATGTTAATGCGTGGCAGCTATTATAAATTTAAATATGGTATAGCATTTACATTCTAGCGTAGTGTAACAGCAGAATGCATTGTCTATTTTATTTTGACGAAATACTTTTCCATAAGGTAACTTTTACTAAAAGAGTATTTCAAGAAGTAGATTTCAAATGAAACAAAAAAGATTTACATTTAAATGGTTAGGACAATTAAACATATAACATATGTTTGAATATAAATATATGAACATTATACGTATTTGTTAAAAGAAACTGACCAACAAAATATGTTGAAATGAGGTTATGAAAACAGGAAAAATAGAAGAAATAACAAGTTTAGTTTTTCCTTCTCATCCAGTGGGAAATAAAATACCGACAATCGTTTCCTAAAATATCATAATTTTTTTTGTTATTTGTAACCTGTGCTTTATGAAAATTGTACAAACAAAAACGTGGCAAAACTAAGTATATATATTTTTGTTATCGGGAAGTCGCAGTGAATGAAATGACGTTGGAAGGGTTCGCGTGACGTTAAGAATTGATATAGAAATACGCTTTGAAGTTGATTTGTTTAGGTGTTCTTTTAAAAAATAAATGTCAGTGTCTGAATAAGGAACACGTCACTTCGTATACTAACTCAATAAAGCGAGCAAACTGTTTCACATAAGTCAGAGAGAAACAGTGAATTCTTATGATCATCGTTACAGATTGTAAGGTGAATTTTAAAATGTGGAAAGTGAACATTTCAAAGTTTATATTCACACAAAGCATGATCAATAAATGAATCGTTTGTAATCTAGAACTTAGTAATTTACGCTCGGCTAAGTTATATATTTAGCATGTTCTTCAAATGATAAAAATTTCACTTAAGCCTTTACATCCCACCATCATTTATATAAACGATGTGAGTTTGAATTCGAAATTGATTATCTGTCTGTACGATCGGTTTCTGTCGGATCGACATGATCTATTTAAAGGTGTAAGAGGCATACCATTTAACTTGGCTGAGATATAGTAATAGTGTTCAAAATATCAAAAATGTGCTTTTACTCAAAATAATTAACATTATATAAAACATTCTCCTTGTGTAATTTAATAAGAAATATTCTATTCGAGTGAAACGAAAAAAAAATAGGGACAATTATCAAATCTGTCAACAACTATGAAATATTTTCTTGGCCGATTTACTTTTGCAAGACATTTTTAAATAAGTGATTTTTCCGAGACTTCTTCAATTAGAGTAGCTACATGTAAACAAAGTCGACAGTGTAACCACAGTCGACAAAGCCATTCTAAACGTCTTAATATCATATCAAGTGAATACTACTTCCTTATGTACCTTGGTCAATTGTTTGGATTTTTGGCAGATTTATGTCAAATGAACCGTACAGATGTTTTCACCGAAGCAAAATTAATTCAAAATCTGAGACACACTGTACGTTCTGTGTATTGAGAATATCTATATAAATATGAAACCATAAAGCTTGGCAAGCGTTGTATATTTGTTTTATAATTTGGAAATTGTGTCGGGAGAAGCAGCAGAAAGGGAACTAAAGGGAACAGAAAGGGAAATAAAATTGCTTTTGTACAGATAAGAGTCACATTACGATGAAACATCAACTAAACAAGTATACAGAAATAAAAAAATACAATACTTTCTATGATGAAATTAAATTTGTCTTAGCAAGACTGCGTCAATCAATTATTCACAAGGCAGTTACAAGTGTACTGTGAAATTGCGAAGTAAACTAAAGTTAACTTTTTGTCCTCTCCTAGTCACAAAAACTAATTCTATAGTTGCTCCAGAATTATGGGTTCAAGTTCAACGAGTCACATTGAAAGATGTCAAATTCTCTACAAGTTGTAGCTACACAATTAAACTTGCCTAAATTAAACTTTAAAATTGCTAAAAATTGTCATAGACAGGTAAAATATTTGTCAAACTAGTCTGCTATTGAATTCAAAATATATTAATGCAAAATGGTAAGACGTCCTTTGTTGAATAAAATCTTAGTACATATTTGAGATACACAATTCATGGAAATTAACTGAGGTATGTATAGTGATTGGAGGTTTAAATTAATCAGGAAATGCGCATTTATGCATTGCAAACGTTAACTTACTATTTGAAATCCTGATATTTAATTTTCTTAAAGGACCCGTTTGTGTGAGAAAGTGATTCAAATATTTCAGGTATCAATAGGATCAATGATTCAAATTATTGAGTTTCATGAATAAACTATTATATTTACTAGGATATAAGCTGTGAAGTCATTGCATTTACAAAATATGATGTAGGTAAGATAAGCATTGATAAAAAAAAAACTATTCAATGCCATATACTGTTCCAAGCAGTGACGTTTTTAGACTTATTTCAAATTTGTTCACTTTTTTCAAATATAAGAACAAATTTAATATTCAACTTTATTCTTATTTAAGTTTTGAAAAATATGGTGAATGAATATAGATTGGGACTTTAAGTTAGTTTGTATTAAACTGAGACTTTATTTTTACATTTGTTGGGTTTAATAGTATCGACCTAATTTTTTTTTAATTCACGTTTATTTCTAAAATTGTTTTCATCCGTTAGCACAAAAAAGAAGGAAAAAGGCAAAAACTTCTGTAGGACGTGCACATTTGGACAAGAACCGTTAATATAACTTATTTCGTTGCCGAGGGGATAAAAATACATGTGAAATTCTAGTGTTACGAGAGTCTTAAGAAAGAATGATAGATTCTAATAACAGCAAGTGAATTGCTTCAAAATTGCCTTTGAAATTAAATTGAAGTTTAAGACGCTAACATTGTATGTTCCTTATTTTAATACGTAATATCAAATGATTATAACGAGTAACATGTACTTGTTTTTATAGAAGTTGTTAATTGATTCTATTTCTGACATACCGTGCACATTTCATATATCAGGTAATTACACATAACACGAATGAAACTTTGCCAGTATGTTTTGAAGACGTGGACATTTGAAAATAAAGTGTTAATAATACATTAACTCTTGCCGAGGGGCTTAACATCCATGTGGAATTCGGAGATTACTAGAGATTCTTAAGAAAGAAAGAATATAATTACTTTAAAGGAGAGTGCTGTAAATTGCATTTGAATTTAAAATGCAGTTTAAATGCAGTGTATCCATCTTATTTTAATAACTAATATCAAAGTTTGTAACGAGTAACATTTACTCGTTTTTATGGAGATTGTTGTTTAATTTTATATCAGAGAATTCATGTATACATGTTGACGAAGATCCACAACAGGTGTTTTGTCTAGAAACAGTCAAGTAGTTGCAAGCAGTATTTGATACGACCACAAGTTGAAAGCGTTTCCCTTTTACGAAGGACATATTAAATGAGTCGTACATGAAAACAACTTGATAGCTGTACACGTCAAAATTTAGAGAAAAAAAATAGTTAAAATATATGAGATGAAAAGCAAAGTTTTAAGACTTACCATTTCTGATCCAAGTGAATTCCATAACGTCAACACTGTCAAGAAACTTTGACAAACTTGTCTCCCTCGAAATTTCGCCATGATTGTAGCAAATCAATTCTAAAGAAGAAAAGTTTAGGAGAATGATCGTATCTGAAGCGTGAGATGGTAATGATATAGGAGCTTGGGGGTGACCATCCAATGACTGAAATGACAGGCATGCTACGGATGCTCATCCATTCCATTGTATGAAAAATATCAACTTTGTAACTGCGCATGATCTAATCGGAAAAGTCGATAAGACCATTGTAGGCGTCCGTTAACGAGGCGTGTCAAGTGACAATGGAAAAGAGGTATAACGTTCCAGTTGCTGTTCAACAAGTAGTGGAAAATTCCTGTAAAGGGTATTTAGTGAGTTTGCTCAATCCAAGTTTAGAATCGGGTGTTTTCTTTCGCTGTTCTATTGTGTTATATTCTATTTGCTATTCACACCTTAGCAGTATAGCCAATATAAAAAGTTTAATTGCCCCTTCTCGCAGTTTACTTCATTTAACTTTATAAACTTAGTTTGGAACTAATTTGTAATCTAACCCCAATGTACTTTCAGTCACCATATATTTTCCAACCTAGCCTTGTGCTAAACTATGATGAACAGGTCAATTTGGGTTTGGTACAAATACAATGACATATCCCTATTAATCTATATAAAATAAGGTTAATATCTGGTTAACATTAACGCTCAGGTGCTGTTTTTTCCCCTGCTTATCAGTAACTAAGGAGCCGATTCACGCAGAGATTACAGTAACTTCTGCAAATTTGAAAGTTTTGTACCACAGTAACAACTGGATTGTGCTGATAAATCTGATACTTAGGTAGCATGTTCTGATACGAATACCATAAGAACTGCGGATATGTGTAATCCCACAACATACATCAAACTGGATTTGTTGGGATTAAACATATGCCCAGTTCTTACTGTAATCCTAATAGCACATGCTACCGATTTCTAGCACGATCCAGTGTTTGCTGTGGTGAAAAACTTATAGTAGAAAAAAATTATAGAAAAATAAGATTTATAGTAGTTTCTGTGTTCTCTGTGTGTATCGGGTGAACTAAGAGAAACACAATAAT
>KN882275.1:273230-288240 GCA_000934455.1 Apostichopus parvimensis
ATAGTAGAAAAAAATTATAGAAAAATAAGATTTATAGTAGTTTCTGTGTTCTCTGTGTGTATCGGGTGAACTAAGAGAAACACAATAATAAAGGGGCAACTTGAGAAATAGTTCAAATACACTTAAGATACTTAAAATCTGTATTCATACAGCATTGCTCGTGCACTAATAAGCGTGTTGCAGAACAGAGGAAGCTAGTAGTTCCATGTAGGGTAATATTTATTATTAACTCATACACGATAGTATGAGATCTCATAAACATCAGCTCTTCTTTGGTTACGTCTTTCCTGTTGAGCTTGATGATTAATAATTGTAATATTTTTCTTGGAATAATTCCAAAGATTGATTCCAGGATGATTCCATGGTATGAAAATTGATTACGATGTTTCCTATTCTTCATTATTTAGGGAAAGGTGATGCTGTCCAGTATAGGATTTAACACACGAATATTGTCCAGTTAGTGTCCATATTGACCAATACTGTCCAATAGTGTCCATAGTGTCGATCCGGAGTTGTCCATTTTCAGCTACCAACAGTTGCGCTAACCAGTTTTTCATTCTACATTGTCTACGTATGTCTGGTCTTATAAGAATAAATTTACCTAAACTATTTCGTGATGAGGTAAATAAAAGTGATCCACCCGGTTTCTTCATTTCAAGTCTTCCGGACACACCACGTCGAGTCATGTCTCTTCCGTTCCCTCTATATTACATTCAATTTGTTTAATTGGAAATAATGAGTTCTCAACCAGTTCATATATCATGTGATCTTGGATCACAAAAATCACATTAAAGCAGGATTCCCGATGTAGTGGTGTGGTACAGTGAAAGGCAGGTTTTGTCTACATTATTCGGAATAATACCAAATAATACCAATGACAGCAATCCGACAATATATACTATACTAAACGTCACAAGTTTAACTTTGAAAGACAATAGGTTTTCATATATATCGCAAATAAAATAAATATGCAAAACAGCGTTTCACCGAAGCATATATCCATACCATGTACATGTAATGAGAAAGGGAAATTTGAACTCCGGGCACTACGCAGATGCCTATTGGTCAAACGTATTGGTTTTGAAATAACAAAACAAATGCAAAGATTATTTTTGCCATTCCAAAATAATACAATAATTAAACATGTTACTCTGTGTGTTAGCCTTCCATCCTAGTAATTACTAACCGGCTTTAGCAGCTAAATTTGTCTCATTGTAATTCATTATACCTCGATTGCTTTCTCTAACACTCCGTTTTAACTAGTTACAAAACTATATATTTAATGACTCTACATACGTTTTTGTAAATAGTCTGAAATAGTGTTACACTGTAATGACTAAGAAGGTGTATTTCCTTAAAACCAAACGGACTCAGAGATAAAGGCTCTTGAAATAATATGGATATATCTCTGACGTCATACCTAAATTCATACTGCTTAAAATTCGATGGTGTGTAGTAAGAATTAAATGTCGTTTTGCTTAATCTGTAAATCAAATAAGTATATACGATGAAGTGCTGTTTTATACCCTCGAGTTATAATTGATATAGATAACAACACGGCCAACCCGTTTGAAAATCCAGAACAGTGACAAAACCCTCCAGCTTCCACCTTGATTCGAACCCGGGCCTCCCACCTTATATGCGGACAACCAATCATATATACTAAAACCTGATGTTTGTAAAGAATGTGATATTTTGGTTTACATGACAATCAAATAATAATTTAAAACAACAATCAAAACAAAATACTAACATTTTTTGGGAAATAATGTTTTAATCTAGGGGGAAAAAGGATGAAAATATTCTATGTATAGATTCAACTAAACGATATGTATATTAAAATGGTTGGGTTTTCCGGATCACGAGATAATTGTCATAGATATATATGCTATCTTACCACATGATCACCTAGTTCTTAAATTGACAAACTATGGTTGTAGATCTAGAGAAAAGTTGAAAAAAAAATTGCCCTAAATTTTGAAAAAGGACAATTATCTGATGTCACCTACAGTGGCGGAAACTGAATTACCCTGGATGAGGTATAGATGCTTTTGAGCCAGACATTTATTTAAATTCTACCGGCGGTTCATTATGATTCATTATCTTTTGTCGTGATATTTATTGTGCTTGGAGGTTATAAAAACCGTTCAGTTAGTTGTAGCATATTTGGGTGGTAGAAAAATAGTCAGTTACTGGTATCTAGGGACTAAACTGTTCCTACAATTACTGGAAGAACAGGATTTGTAGTTTGGTCAGGTCACAATAAAATCACAGTTCAAACACAGCTCACTGATAACATGACAATGACAGAGGAATTGAGGAGCTCCAAAGGAAAGTAAAGATTTTATTAGATGAAGACGTTCATTACATGAAAAATACAAATAAAGAAGGCACAACGTATACAAGACGTTAGGACACTCAGGAACATAACTACACTCTGCCCTACCGCATTTTAATATATCTTTACTCGATATAAAGACATCTCAAGTAGGAATTGAAGATATCTCAAATAGAAATTAAAAATATATTAAATAGGAATTAAAGATGTCTCTAATTCATATTATAGATAATTTGAGTATGCATTAAATATATCTTCATTAGTAATGAAATATGACTTTCATTTCCAATGAATTATATCTTTAATCGCCTTGGTCTTGCCACTGGATAGAGTACTATGTTTCTGTAAAACTAAAGAGCAGAATTGACGAAAAAGGTAGGATGGAGGTGTATGAGACTCATTATTGAAAGTTATCATATAATTCAAAAAGAAAAAGATATAATAGATATATGTTCGAGATATAGGTTCGAGGTTTCGAGTTTTTTTTCGCCCGCTGATATTGAGTTATAACTAATTGAGTTCATTTTTGACAAATCATTACGTATATGCATATACATGATATGATATGTTCCCCGACGCATTGTTATTTGTCTAGCAATTGTGAATTTCCTTATCCAATAGTCTAATCTAATTTCATTGTAGGATATTCTGTCATTATGTACCAACAGAAACAAGACAAAATGAAGGCGGGTTAGAAACGTTAATTATGTTAAAATTGAAAAAAAAATCACTTGATTTGTTCTATGCCAATATGACGGAGTGGAGGGTGGGGTAAATTTTCAGGAAAAACGAAAAGTGGTTATACTTCGGCAAACGTGATTTTCACCGGTTGTCATTGTTTTAAATTTAATCAAGGACTTGAGGGGCCTTTCTAGTACGATTGAAACAGTTTGGGATAATCGCTTTTATAGGTGTTAGATACCAGGTGCAAAGACATTGAGATTAGAGTGAGTCAGAATACATCAGTTTGAACCTATAAAGAAAAAATTGCCATACTCTGTGAGTGTTTATTAAGCCTACAGTTTACATGAAACAAAACATATTTTATTGGATTTAAGTAATGGTAACTAGATGCTCTTCAATACCGTTTAAACAGTGAAAAACAAAGAGCAATGTTGTTTGTCGAGAATTACATCCAATTACGCACTAGTACATAAGGTTTCCAGTTCCTTTATGCATTAAATACAACGAACTGCTGTTAAGCATCAGAGGATCGAATACCTGCATGGTTCCGAGTACAGAAGATTCGATTCCGAGTATTTTCAATAAGTTATCGAGTACTTTGAGCTTATTTAATGGAACAACAATATACGAGAATGCTTATATAACTGCCCTACAATAGTCATTGCAAGCAGATGATATAACAGCTGGATAAGGCAACATTGTTTAGGAACTTGCTATTGTTCATCAATTCAGATGCTCAATATTATAAATAAGTTTCTGATATTAGGAATGTCAAAGCGGTAGTAAAGCAACTTCCTGATATGTGCGGATGATTGCTAGACGGTAATATGATTCAATCATGCCACTGTTGTGTTGCATTATGTTAGCAACGTACCGTCACTTATGCACTCATTTTCGTAAACTTATTCACATGATAATACTACGATATATAACCTATCACAACCTGCAAAAAAAGAGACACGAAAAGTGTGTTTTGACAAGACAGGCTGTAATGTAATAGTTTTTATTTATTTTTTCAGAAATATTTCTCTTCCTTAAATAATTTGTTTAACCGCAACTTTATGCGAAAGAGTATGAAAAGTATTAAATCGAAAAGCTAAACAACGTCCTTTGCTTTAAGGTTTGTTTTGTACATAGTTAACTGTCTCTAATCTAGACCGGTCGTATCTTCATCGCTGTGTATTGTAGGCTGCAGCCATAATCGATACCGGCCCAAAATATATTCTTTCCTTGCGCATTCTCGTTATATTCTCCGTAGACGCCGTTGAGGTGAGCATCAGCACAAAGAACACAGTCGTCGTTGCCATCACGAAACATATTGCAGTAACGACAATTGGACATACAGTAATCCGTTGAATTATCACGTCGACAGTGATGGTTACCTCTGAACCACCAGGCTCCACGATGTCCCTCAGCACAGTCGTAGCTACTCCAGTCATCGTTGTCTCGGTCGTGTGTACTGAACTGTTGACTGTTGCTATAATGCATAGCATTGTAACCTTTAAAGAAAACACAAAAATAACGAACACTATCATACTTAAAAATAAGTCATCGATTGAGTTGTATATTGTTTCACATATTTGGATGTGACGTAATTATTGGTCATCAACAAAATCAATTTATAGTCTTTTAGTCTTCAATGACTTAGGAGGTATCGACACAACATGGTGACAGTCTTTAAAATGTATTAAGTGATGAATTAATGTACAGATAATGTATGTGGTAGACCGTTCGAAAATGACCTTTTAAGCATCAGAGTCCCTTTAATTAAAGTGGTTGTATTACAAATGATAAGCCTAAGGTCAGTTTCTAAGATGCAACATGTTTACAACATAGTAAAAATGTTCAAAGTACAAATTGTGTTGTATGTCATTCCGTGGGGAGGGGGTGGGCATGGAGTTATAACAGTGTTGTGTGTTATTATAGAACTAATTACAAAATAAATTCACATTCACATTTAGCCCATAGTGAGGAGTATCGCACTTTCATTATCTATTCAGACGTAACGAAGCTTGTCAAATTTTCAAAGCCTGTTATGTTATAAATGCAATCCGATGGCTCAAACAATTATTTTGCAGTGCTATCATCTATATAGTAAAAATTCAAACAATCACAAGGATGTATTTTTATTTTGCTAATATTTTGGCTTATTCGCAGTAACGAAGCTTATAAAAAGTTCAAACCAAAAGAAAGATGTCTGGTTCTTTGTTATTGTTTTGTTCAAGATGAAACATTAATAGTAAGCAAGCTTTCATCCCATTTTCTAAAAGGATGCTACATAATATTGTTCATAATGTGAGAGGAAAACTCATTTCATAATCAGAGGAAAAAACACAAAAATCGCGATTTGCGCCACTGCAAGTATTAGCGAGTGTGTGCGATTCGCTCCAAAAATATGTCAAAGTCATATCGGCATTTGCTTTTTGGACGGATCAACACAACGTCGCAACTTTCATTTGTTCTTGTATATTGAGGATTATAAGCTTGTACTAAAACAAAGAAACGTAAAGAATGACAATGATCATTGTATGATCTCATATTCCCAAATAAGAAAAGAACAAACAAGGAGTACAAACTTGTATTTCCACTATATGATCCAACTTATAGTCGATAGTTATCCGCCTCGTAAGTGATACTAAAGGAGGAATAGAGGGCGTAATGCGGTGTATTTGTTGAGTCGATGAGGTCTATCCGGAGACTGTATGTTTTTTGATTGGTAATTGCGTGTATATAATCATTACCGAGCCAGTGATCACGACTAGGATGTTCAAATCCGTTCTTGTATTCGTCCCAGGTACGGTAGAAATCAACAGAGGCGCTTGATCGTCGCTGAAGAAACTGCACGCATAGAGAGAAATCAGAGAGACAGGAGTTACAAATAATCTATATTACATCTGCAGCAAATGTACATAAATCAAGTTAAGTGCATCTTTCTCAACTTTATGAACTGTTCGTAACAACTCACCGTCCATCCTCCTCCGTTACTTGTCAACTCACAGTAAGCCTGAATACCGTTCAACCAACCATCTGGGTAAATAGTGTAAACTCCGTCATTCCTGGTACCATCGACGTAAAGATCATAGCAATCCATTGGCAACCTCTCACACGTAACTCCGTCACCTTCGTAGCCATCTATACATTGACATATATTGACACCGTCTCTCGCATCACAAGTTGCGTCATCACTACAGCGGTTTAGGTCTTCTATAACGAGGTGGTTATTTCTACAAGTGAATCTCCCAGTACAGCTCGAATTGACATACGACTCGTTGTGCTAATTTGAAAACAGTACAAGACTTGTATTATTAGTATCTGTAATGAGACATATGGAATGAGTTTCTGTTACCTTAAAACGCTATACGTAGTAATACAAAAGAACGTTGATGGTACACATGTAGGCCTAACAGTCCAACAATTGTCGCTGAATGAAACGCGTATACCCTTTAGTATAGACGCATTTTTTGTAAATATTAGTATCATCGCTATTGCCGACTGTTTAACAAAATTTAGTTACCATTGATTTCATTTTATTTGTTTATGCCGTGAAAATACAAACAATTTTAGAATACTGACAGTTAATAGATCCCCTTTGTCAGCAACAAAACAGTTGCATTGGCTCCGATGAATACAAGCCGCTCCTTGAATCAGGAGATCACCGACACAGACACATCTTTCTGCTTCTGTACGAGGAGATGAGGAGAGGCAAGTATCTGGATCCTCGCAAGATCTCTCACAAGTCTTGCTGGAGAATATTTCGTTACTTGGGCACCATTCCAGGAATGATTCTAGGGAGAAAGCAGAATTGCTTCATTTAGTATATACTGGACAAACGTGGTGATGTTCTCATTCTGTTTCTAGCTTGGTTAAGGAATATTTTGTTAGCTTAATGTTCATTGCCTGTTATAAAATTATTATATTTCATGAGACATGACACCACGGATACTGTTACGGTTAACAATTTCTTCGATAGTTAGTAAAATAAATACGTCCTGCTCATTATGTAATGTAAGACTCACTTACCTCCTTTTTCACTGTATGCTCCGATACTAAATAAAGCATATTGCCCCCATTCGTCTGAAATACGAAATTTGTCGTAAGTTATAAAGTAAGCTAGTCCTGCCGCATTCTCAAACTCCAGTCGCATTTGATAATGTTTTTGGTTTGTTAAAAAAGCTATTTTGTCGTTTCCAATCCAAAACTCGCTTCCCAAAAACCCGAAACCGTTTTTGAAGGCTTCCCATGTTCTATTGAAGTTAACAGAACCCAGTTGTCGTCGCTGTAGGACCTGGAGTAGATATCATTTACGAACGCAAAATAAATTACCGGACCGAGGAATAATATACATTTATATATATATATATATCATGTTAAATGTTATATATAAATCTGACGTGGATATACCTCCTAAAATACGTCATAACGAAACTCTGGCATCATTAGTGTCCATAGCCTAGCTGTTCACCATGTCCGCATATAAAGCAGAATGCTGGGGTTAAAGTATCCGTGTGTATGTATGTGTGGGGGTGTGTATGTGTGCGTGTATGCGTGTATGTATGCCGAAGACACCGATAACCTCTGATCACGAAGAGTACTAGTGTTTTTGTTTTTTTTTTTTGCTTCTACTTTGTCAAGGTCGCATGCCGTCAGTTGGATTGCTGATTTCGAAGCGTCGTATGCATCAGTCCATTCCAGGTATATCCCAACATATGTAGAATTGTTTGTACATTGAGTAACATTGTCCATATTCAGCTTTTAAAACTCTTAATGGCCATGATTTGTAAAACTCTTCCACCATTTCATTGTTAAATTTCAATAGATACAGAAAACTTAATGCCAACTAAGATCGGGTGTGTTGATAATCATTAAGATTTACTCATATGGATATGATTTGTTTTAATTATCCAGATCATTATCACAGTAAGCTTCAAATGGTTCTGGATACGCATCAGGTTGAATGTAGTAAACGCCAGATGCAGGTTGGCTAGCGAAGTATGGATTCGAAACTTCCTTACAATCTCTTGGGTACTCGGCTTGTTGAATAAGAGTGCACGAAATATCTGCGAGAAACCCAATGCCAATTGTTTTATTCACAGTATGTAATTAAAACAAATGTTTGCTTACAAATAACTATTTTCCTATTTTCCTGTTTCTCAGCATGGGAACGGTTGTCATGAACCAAGTTGTAATATCCATAATCTGCTTACATTAATCACGCTTACATAATATCAATGTCTTATCAATAGTCTGCTTACATTAATCAGCTTACAATAATTACATTAATTACATTAATTACCTTAATCAATATCGAGTTAACAAAGAAGATACCGATCCTTCGTCATCTTTATAATGACATATTAACAACACAAGGGTTTTCTTCGGCCATTTTGACGTGTAGGATATAGCGTTCCAGTACAGTGTCCTTATCAGGACACAGACGTTTTGTTAAAAGAATTAGAAACGAAACCAAAGTCGAAACTCGTGAACTCAAAGGAACGCTAGAGATGGAAATGCACCAGTTTATTTGAAACCCTAACTATATTTTAAACTGGATATCTTCATAATGCTGTATATAAGAATAACTCGAATCCCTCAGATTTTGCCCCTTCTTATGTTGCTCGCCTATGAATATTACAGCACAGTTCGCATGCTCCAATTATATTAACACAGCTCAGTATGAACGTATTCAAACACTTGAACATATTCAACGCAGTTAACTTGACTTTTTTCCATACATCATTACGACTTTGATCACCCTCCATTTGCCCTTCTTACACGTGCTTCAATACGCTCTGATGGTTACTACGCATTACGGATCAATCATTCGTGGTATTTTGTCCGTATGACTCACTGTACTTATGTGCACTATAAGCAAATAGGTTTAGAATTGTAATTGATTGAACTTTTACCAAATCAATTTTCGTCCCTAATATTTCTTAATGCCCCCCCCCCCCACCTACCGGTTTAGTCAGTAACACGGCCCCACCAAAAACAAAGTGAACAGAATCTCTTAATATTTGAAAGAACAGAGCAACGTCTGATTGGCTTGTAACTATACAATGAACATGACCACGTTGATTGATATTACAGTTTCTACGAAGTTTCCAACTAATCTATAAATAGCCTCGACCTCCTGGAGCGCTAACCATATAGTGCCGAGTAAAGAAAGGACAGGTGTTGGATAGGCCTTGAGCAAGAATGATATCCCGTTGCCGTTATACTTTCTTTAAGAAAGTTTTAGTATATACTGTTTTAATACTATTAATACTTTTTATTATAGAAAATATACTTTTACTCTGTACTGTTGTTACTCAAACCATATTAGCACAGGTAATTCGTTCAATGGGGGCACTGCACTTTTAGCATTGAAAGGCGTTTGCACACTTGCAAGTTACGAACCTTCCTCATAGATCACTGAAAACCATAATTGGGGAAAAACCATCGCATGTGTTGATTTTAAGAATTTTAGAATATAAGTAAAATTGATATAATGTGCAGCCTTGTTGGCGTATAAATCATTTCGCAGGTTTAATTTACTTCACAGTCTTACCATTACGTGACTGAAGACCCGCATAGCATATCTACGCAGTAACATTAGGCCAATGTTATAGTATAGGCCGAGTTTGGTTTAGGTTGAATAAGTAATGAACGGGTAACCGGGGACCGACCGAATGGCGGAGACGGGTACCAAGTTCCGACTTTTAGGACCACTTCCATCACTCAATTCCTACCCTCCCCTCTCATCTCCACCCACCAGTCCCCACAACAACATGACATAGGGTTATCTTTGTAATTACCCTCACACGGTCACACCGAAAAAAAATTCACGCATACGTAATCAACCTTAAATGTGCAAAATTAAATATCAAACTATAAAATAGATGTAACCAATAGAAGTTCCATACTGTCTACTACTGTAATGAGAAACAGGGAAGGATGTTTTGACCAATTTATCTCCTCTAAGTAACTTTATCATTAATTCACGCGATCCATACTGCAAATGGTGCAATAAGGTTTCCAAAATAGTGTCTCGGGGCAATTAGACACAGATGAACATCTAACATTGCCCATGGAAACTGATGTTGACTGTGCTCAAAATACGTCACCATTTGACAATCTCTCTAACACTTACGACCACGGGAACCGCATATATGCTGCCACCCATTAACGAAAATTTAAAATCGGATGAATTTGAAAGTACATCAAAGAATGGATTATTATTACCCTGTATGAATGACATAACTTCCAAAACAATTTTGAAATATTCAGAACGATGTCACTAAGGGGCAACTTAAAACCGATAACCATATAAAATAGTTACTGTGCTTCGATGTACTTGCCAGCTGGTTCGATTATATCTATTTAGATATTATGTTTTGCTATAACAAGAAAGCAAAACATAATTCACACAAGGATGTAATTGTCGGCTTACTCCGAACATCCGATCAACGCAACTCTAAAACGTAACGATTACTTCGGTTCAAAGTAAACCTGTACAAGATACAAGAGAGCATCGATTTAGTATTAGAAGAATTATCAGAGTAACTGTTAAACAGCTTGGATGTTTACATTGCAATATTAAAAGAAACCACTGACAAAAGTTACATAGTTCTCACACAACAGTACCGTTACTGTAACATATTTGGAACTACACGGAACCTCTAAACGCTACTGCATGGATCATACTATGTTACACTTATAACCAGTACAGTTCTTTCGACAAATAACTTTATTATACTCACGAATGTTGCATGCATTTTTCTTTCTTTAATATGTCAATATTTCCATTGTCTTTGATAACCAATGTGGAAGGTAACAATATATCTAAACAAGAACAAAATGAAACACCATAAATGTCTTCTTCTTTCTTCCCCTACCTTCTGATTGACTCCTTACGCCAGCAACGGCCACCTGCATATGACAGAAATGAATAAAGATTGAATAACGAACGAATAAAGAGGAGAAGTAAGTACTCATCAGCAAAATGAAGTGGTTAATTCGGTAAGGAAAACCGGTGTTGACAATAGGAAACATTGGGACGGGATCACAGACTTAACACATTTATCGGTTCATTTACTTTACAACATTTTTTCGCTTATGGTTTATCTTAGTTATGAAAAACCTCGCATAAAGAAGATCATATTAGTCAAACATAAAAGCCTTACTTTAGCCTATATTTATCTCTAAGAGATGTACTCCATATTTTTTTACGATGTTTTTCTTAAACATAGTAACACTTTGTATGGAAAATATTGCCTTAATAAAACCAAAATGAAATGTTAGAAGCCTCTGTGTGTACTATACTTTCGTAAGCTCATTACTTTATTCAGGGAGTCAATTTAATAATGTTTGGTTATATCTGCATGGAATCTCTTAGAGGAAAACATTGTGAATGTGGGGATACAGCGCGGGGCAAGGCGCTTAGCCGACGGAGCAAGGCTAATCTTATTGAGATCTACATATGTTTCTATTCTTATTAATGATTAACTTTACTCGTAATGGTTTCCGGAAGATTTCTAAGTGGGCTATCCGCAGAGCACCTCACAGTCTCGGATTGCCACATGTCATATTTTAATTCCGAAACGCGAGTTGCTCTCTTAAGTCACTTGTTGGCTTCCGGAATAATCGCCAACGTGTGTAACGTTCCAAGGGACAACCGGAAATGGATGCTGTACCTCTATTTTACCAGTTACAGTAAGTTGAACCATGTAGGTAGACTACTTCTCCTTTTCACGACTGGGAATACTGATACTTGAGCAAACCCAACCATAACCCATCTTAAGGAATTTATAAAGTCTGATATTGCTATGCACTAGTTGTCTTTCTTTGTATTATTTTGGATGTGGTGATCACAATATCAAACACTAAATGATATAGAATACAGCTCAGTTTCAAAGTTTAATGTTATGATGGATCATGCAATGAAACATTTGGAACATATAAGTTATAGAGAGCTTCCTTTGGGAGTTATTTTGTGTATTTTGGGTTATCTGTGACAAAAGAAAATTCAAAAAGCCTCTACAATATTCACTTTGTAAATTTCTATTTGGATGCATTTCAAAGCGCATTATGAATGTTTCATATATTATAAATGGACTTTCAATTAATGGTTTCAGTAGAGCAGGGGTGGGCGACCTACGGCCCGCGGGCCACATGCGGCCCGTCTGTGATTTTTTGCGGCCCGTGAGATGTCTCAAGAAAAAGAAAAAATATCAATCTATTTTACATCATCACAAAAAAAACGAGGTAGCTGCTTAGAATTTAAGTTTTTGTGAATACAGATTAAGTACACAAACCTATTGCTTAAAAGTCCTCGGAATCAAAGGTTTGAAATCAACAGCAGGTTGTTGGTCAGATGCGGCCCAGTCAATTTTTCACTCCTTATATCTGGCCCATTCATTCAAAAAGGTTGCCCACCCCTGCAGTAGAGCCTAATTAAAGATCACATACTTGTTTTTGGTATATAATCATTTGGCACACTGCCTTGAACTTCTAGTTTTTACATGGCTACATACACAATCAAAGAGAAACATGAACTTTTCCTTCGCGGAAGAAAAAGTGATAGTTATTCCCTGATACAACACATTGTCCAGTCATGCGAATATAAGAACACAAACGTTTCGCTATGGATTGACTGCCTGTGTTTGATCTTCGAAATTGGAACCGGTCAAACAACATATAGAACATGAACTGACAAATGGCTGTTGGGTAAAGTTCGCGTCTATGCATTTTATTACATTCATTATAGAGAAACGATCAAGAATGAAGACTTGACTATACTATTTATGATGAAATGTAGATGATACAGCATGTCACAAAGAAGAAAAATATATGAAACAGTGGCATGATCGCAATCAATAATTACGGTTATTTGTTAAGGGATACAATGTTCATTCAATTTTCTGAATTGTGTTTCAAACTTGGTTGGAATGTGTTTAGAGTGATTTCCATCAGCTTTTTCGGTGTTCTTGTGAATGTAGCACTGATAATTTATTCAGACCGAGTCAGGGACCACGGTGAAAATAAGTCTGCCGGACAGACTTTTCTATGCTATCCTTCTACCATGTGTCTTGTTTTGTCTTTGTAGTTTGGTGGGAAGTAAATCAATTTAGGACATGAAAATGTACATAGTTTCTTGCTTGGTAACTAGTAAATTATTAACCGTCGGACAGAACGAAACTTTTTCAAGCTGCTTAATTCAAAGAATAACAAACAAATAAAGAATTTCACGTCAAGTTCCTATTAAGTTGTTCTGTTGTAGAGCGTCTTTACAAATTGTAAGGAAAACGTTAATGTAAGAGCTGTATCTTACCTGTTTTTTTTCTCTCGATAAACGTCTAAATCTTAATGAAAAAAACATTATACTTAAACTATGTTATCTTTACCAAACAAAAAAAGTTGCCATATGTAAGCCCAAATGAACATTCCAACAGCAGCGGTAACGAGTTGAATGAGACTTATGTTCGGAATGACTTACCATTTCTGATCCAAGTGAATTCCATAACATAAAAATTGTCAAAATGCTTTGACAAAGTTGTCTACCTCGACGTTCCCCCATTATTTTGAAACAGTAAAAAAAAACTTGTGACAGAGATGTTCGAAACGACCATTCAGAAGAGTAAGGAAATGATAACCACATAGAAACTTTATGTCAACGTATAAATGACGGTGATGCCAGAAGTAGTACGGATGTTCGTAGGATCCATTACAATGCATCGTATCAATAATAGGTACTGTGTAAGGTCTATAACGCAAGGATATAATACCGACATAGCTTACATTATTTACGGTTATTGGCTGTATCGGATTCTAACTTAACAAAGTATAGAGTTCATTGTATGAATTCATATAGAATGAACTCTATTTGACTCATCTCTACCACAAAATACTATGTAGACCGACGTAATACAACTACATTAATCTACATATTAATACAGTTTTCACAATAAAATGCAGGAATTAATGTTATATCCTGTGACAAGCAAACGTTTATTAAGATATATTTATCGCCTTTAAAAAAATGGTATCGGTGATTAAAGTTTACGAATCCTCATCGATCAATATTAATATTAAAATTGTATCTCAATTAATATCAATATATGTGGTTGCGACGGTAATTGAGGTCAAGGTCAACGGACAATGCTGAAACTAACTAAAAATTACTTTTGCTTTAACTCTAATAGGATGCGTTGGATAATATGGTAACTGGTTTAAGTCTTTAAAAGAAATAGTTGGACATTGAATGTGGGCAATTTGGGGAAGATTTAATTTTTCCAACATATCTGGTACGCGAGTACCTTTATTAAGGCATGGCATGGGTACGAGTAACGTTGATTGCATTAAATCACATTATCAAAGATAAGAAACACACTGTTAGTAATTCAACACTTTGAAAGGATGCAACGTTGCTATATTGTTAATGTCTTTGATACATATTATTAATTTTATAAGTAATCTGAGAAAAGACGTATCAAGGAAAAGAAACGCACGTCAAGAAATACAGCAATAATAGAGATGTTCTTATCACATAGTAGTGTGTTCTGAATTGCATATGAAATCAAAATTATCACAATAATTGCTTTGAAAAAGACTTTTAATTGTTCAAATCAACATTCCACTATACACATGAAATATAATACAAAAGAGTCACAAATAACACATATTGTACATGTAATACACACAATGTTATCTATATTGTGCCGTGGCCGAGGGGATATAAGCGGTGGCATTTGAAGCAATAAGGCAAGGTGGGTTTACATCAAGAGCAATCTACAGTTTTCCCATCTGAAATGACTTTTTAAATTTGTAAAGGTTCCAAATTAGAGTTAAAATGTTGAATTGGAAGCCACCCGACGGGTAAGTTATAATCCATAAGCTATTATGGGCTTCTCCCACGTTTTTGATCGCTTAAAGGCATTGAAGACTCGCCCGGACCGCATGCCGCGCTCTGAAAAAGTTAACTTTCCTTTGGTTGCAAGTGAAGTTTTTTTT
>KN882276.1:63626-76008 GCA_000934455.1 Apostichopus parvimensis
TTGTATCTCGGCAAAACGTCAATTTTCAGATTTTTGTCATTTTGACGACTTGTTGTATCTCGGCAAATTTAATAATTTTGTCGTTTTGACGAGTTGTTAAACTCGGCAATATATCATTTTTCTGAATTTTGTCATTTTGACGAGTTTGTTTCTCTTTCATCACCATGTCCCTTCTACGCTTCCGTACGAGTAGAACCCTCAAGACAAATATTACGCGGGTACAGGCACAGAGCCGTATAGAGAGAGAGCTTGGCCTACTGCGTAACGATTTCTGATTGGTCGAGATATCTCAGCGCTCACTGGCCACCACTATATACGTCTCTGTACAGGTAGAACCGATACCGCCGACATTACCTTTCGGGATACATTTTATACTGTAGTTTTGATTAATTGTAACCCTCAGCTTCGATTGTAGGAATTGTAGATTTAGTCACGTGGTTTTGCGCCTTTTAATGTTGCTCGTGTATGAGTATAACAGTAAAATTCGCATTCTCCAATTTCATTAACACACGCTCAGTATGAACGTATTCTCACACTTTAACAGATATAACACAGTTAACTTGGTAATTTTATTGATCTCCCTCCATTTTCCCCTCTGTTTCAATATATATTATTTGTGGGTGTAAGTTTTGGGCGGACGGGACTCTTACGCTCATAAGTTGACCCCACCCCCACCCCCTCCGTCTAATTTAGTGGAACAGTCCCACAAAAAAAACAGAATCCATATTTAAAAGAATCAAGCAACATCTGATTGACTTGTAACTATACAATGGACAACACCGTTTTATAATAAAGTGTGATTGATATTACAGTTTCTACGGAGTTTCCAACTCAGTGGCGGAGCTAGGGGTATTAATCAGGGGGGTCGAGAATAGTCTGTAGGGGCGCTTCCGACACTCTCTAAGCGGAGCGCCACCACAAGTTGGCGCGAAGCGCACATAAATTTTTTGAGTAAAGATACTCCCTAGATCGCCGGAAATTACCCTTTCCAGGCCTTGGTAATTTGCAGATAAACGAAGAATAAATAGGTGTCATCGCCAACAAAATGTGACAAAGGTCAATAGGTAGCTGAGAGCGCAATCAAAAAGTCAGTAATCGCGAATAAGTAAAAAGTGGTAAAAAGCTGAAAAGGGCGCCAGCAGTCCATTTGAGTCCGTCGGGGGGGGGGGCATCCGCCCCCCCCCCTGACTGTATGGACGCTCCGCCACTGTTCCAACTAATCTATCAATAGCCGCGACCTGTAGCGCTAGCCATAGTGCCGCAGAGGAAGTAAGAACAGGCCTTGCTCAAGTATAATACCGCGTTGTTGTTACTTTCTTGTAAGAAAGTTTTGGAGGCAAAACATAAGTACTGTTATTGTTGCTTCTCAAATCACATTTTCACGAGTAAATAGGATTCACGGTAAGTAACATACTTGCAAGTAACGACATTTTTTCAAAGATGATTAAAAAAGTGTTGATTTTCAGAAGTAATCTTAATATATACGTAGTTAATATAACTTTGTAGCCTTGCCGTATAAATCAGTTCGCTGGTTAATTTGCTTAAACGAACAGTTGTTTACAGTATTATCATCACGTGACTATGATTTACATACTGTAAATGGTGCAATAAGGTTTCCAAAATAGTGACTCGGGACAAACATGCAGAGATGAACATTTAACCGATTCCCATTGCATGGAGACTAATGTTGATTGTGTTAAAAATACGTCACTATTTTAAAATCCCTCTAACACTTGATATATGTTTCCGTGTAAAATAAAAAAACAAACTTGAAGCTAATGCATGCAGTCTACATTTAATAAGTTTTTTTTTTACAAAATTACGTAGCATTTCGCTGTTCTTTTGTCAAATGAAATAGTCCACGTTACCAAAAATGTTAACAATCAAGCCATATGTTAAGTAAGAACATACAAACAAGGATTAAATAACACATGATTTGTACCGTACAAGTTTGTAATACCTTGCAAACGTGTTATTTCAGGTCATATGCATCTAATAAGCAGGTATAATGGTCTGTATACTAGATTAGGAAATTCCTGCAACTTTGAAAAATATGTTTGTATCTAAAAAACTAAAAGTGGAACAACAATGGAACATATAAACAAACAGGAAAGACTTCCTTTAATGTGTGGCTAAAACCTAACATTGCTTTTGAAAGCAAAACAATTATCCTGACCAGATTTTGTTGTTGTAATATATCAGTTTGAGTTATGTGGCTACGTAGTATTTGCTGTTTATCGTCATTTGTTTCTTTTTATTGATTTTATGGTAAATAGTATACCTTACACGATGATTACTTTGCTTCTTTTCACAGGATTGGGGTTAAAGAACTGCCACACTCTGTTCCTATTGAATTGATTCCATCGTCTTTGAAATCCCGGAATGTGAAAGGTATTGGTTATAAATTAAGTTGAGACCATTTTTCGGTGGCCTGGTGTTAGTAAATAACAATAAATGAACGGCTCTGAATAGCAAAGCTTGCCCACCTTCGTGTTTAAGCAACAGATAACGAACAAAGATATCAACTCCGCTTCGCTTTCCCTATTGATAATAATTCCCTACTGGACATCAGCCTCGATCTTAGCAAATTTTCTGTAAACGTAGCATTTATTTGCTCGTAGCAGTACAAATACTGATTAGAAGGGGAAACTTGCAGTGTGACAGGTTATATATTAAAAATCTGATAACATTTAAGGTCGGATGATACGTGGGAGTGCAGCAGACTAGCCTTCTTCATTGGACCTACGTATGGAGATCATATGGACTTATTCGTAGGCTCAAATATGAGTACGAAAGCTTACAAAGAACATTACTTTGACCAGTTACATATATTATAAAACGGTAACTACTGTTGAAAATTACCGTTTGTTCATTAGGCATACTCACGGTTTGACGAGAAACTATCCGTGTAATGGGTAAAAGTGAAGAAATAATGGTTTCATATTCTCAGTATTTCTCATCAAAACGTCAATAGGTCCCCTTCCTATACGATTAACCATATCCGGGGAAAGAGGTATAATATGTATCGTTCTCCACATTGGCAAAACCCTCAAAATGAAAAAAAGAAGCGTTATGCACACTCCTTTCAAATTTACGTAATTGAAAAACTTGCCATTTTGACAAGATGTTAACTTAGCGCAAAAACGTGGTTACCATTTTGCAAACAGTATTAACATTTGCACAACTCCTGAACCTGGAAATTAGCACTATATTTCAAAATTTTACAAAATAGTTATTTTCATATTTTTACCGTGAAGGGTTAGAGAATGTTTTCTCGGAGTTAATTATCACATATTAAGTTGATTACAATGTTTATGTTTCTCCGGACAGCGATCATTTTCCGATTTGTTAAGAAAGTACCTATGCGCAAACGGTCGTTTTCACTGAGATTATTGTCACATTTTATTAGATCTGTCAAAACTGTTATTTTAGTATTTTTATCAAAATAAATATAAGATTAAACTGTTAGCAAACTGCTTATTCACTAGAGTGCCTGTGTAGGAGAATGTGTACAAGTAAGTTGGCCTGACGTTTCGATCCTAGCAGGATCTTCTTCAAAAGCTAAATGACAAGTAACAGTAACAGTAACAGAAGGGACAAAAACACGCACAGAATAATGACAGGTTAATGAGCATGGTGAACACAAAGAGATGTAAGGGGATAAGTAGACAAGGGATGGAGAGAGGAAAGAAAGAAACCAACAGGGGAAGAGGAGAGGTAGGAGATAAACAGTGGAGGTACAAAGAGAGGATTAAGGGAGGGGATAGGGAATAAACTGGAGAAGGACAACGACAGAAAGGTGTGGAGAAAAAACGGTGGAAGAGAGCTATGAGAGGAGGGGGTGATGGGGGGGACAAGGGAGAAGGGGGGGGGGACGTGGACAGAAGAAAAGTTAGTCATGTCCTTCCTGAATGTTCAGCCCATGAGGTTGAATGGTGCGAAGGCGTTGCATCCACAGCCTCTCTCTGCTGATTCGAACTAGGTCAGGACGGCTACCAAAGGATTCAATCCCCTGTAGGGACATGTCGTTAATAGTATGGTTGGGAAGGTTAAAGTGTTCTCCAACTGGGGTCTCAGTCATCATGGTGTTAACTGTGAATCTGTGACCATAGAATCGCTTCATGAGGGTGGTTTTGGTTTCGCCAACATACTGGATGCCGCAAATTCTACAAGAGATCAGATATATGACATTAGTAGTTGTGCAAGTGATGTAACCCTTAGGCTTGTGTGTGAGTTGCATGCTGTGGCTGGTGATGGCATTGGATTCAACAATGTGGTGGCTGCAGATGATGCATCTCGAAGTACGATCACATTTGAAAGTACCATGCTGAATGGGTGTAGGGTTAGAAGTAAGAGGTGGAACAGCAGCACGCACAAGAAGGTCTCGTAGGTTGCGGGGTCGTCTGTAGGCGATGATGGGTTTTTCAGGGACGGCTCGTTGGAGTCTATCTGACGTGAGGAGAATGTTGTGGTTGTTAGAGGTGATTTGCTGAAGAGGAGGAATATATGGGTGGAAAGTAACAACCAGGGGGAGCTTGTTGTCGCAATTTCGTCCCTTATTGTTCTTCACTGCCAAAGTAGATGATCTGGAAATGGAGCGGACTCTCTGAATGGCTTCACGCACCCTTCTGCCACTATGGCCCCTGGCAGTAAGGTGTTTCTTCAAAGCATATGTATGGTGAATGAAAGAGGAATTGTTAGAGCAAATGAGACGAAGACGAAGTGCTTGACTGTAGGCAATTCCAGACTTGCAGTGACTGGGATGTATATTTATCGTCAGATCCATCGGTTAATTCGTGTTTAGATTCTCCCCCAGCTCTCCCTATTTATATAAATGCGTTATTGCGATCAGTCAATGTAAACATACCTTTTAGCTACTCTAATATAAACATGTTTATAAGTAGTGAGTACTTAGTTTGATGGTAAAGCAAATTAAATCAAGCTTACACACCTAAACGTTGAGTTGTCGCTGAAGAATTTAAATACTGAGCTGACTAAAGAAAAAATCAGTAGAGTCACAGCAAAAACAGATTTTTGAATTTGGTCAGCACTTGTTACCACAAAAAAAGATTGGACTTAAACAAACTGAGATACCGACAAAGATTTTATCACCAACTGAAGGTTATTCAGAGAGCGATTAATGGGTTGGATTCGATCCTCAACATTTCGTTTACCAGACACTTTCAGTGAAATCCAAAGAGCATGTACAAAAAACAAATCACATTTAACTTCATAGTTAATTATCAAATGTTTATGTTTTGCCAAGCTAATGGAAATCTTTAATATTGAAAAGCACTGAAACCTTTATCAACTATAAAAGATAAGTTCATTAAAGAAGGTCTAATTCCCTGAGACGACAGTCGATTTAAAGCAAAAGATTCACAATTGTATAACAAAATTAAGCGACATATTTTTTTCTATTTCGAAATAAACATGATTATTACCTCGGGCTGATTTTATGTTTTCTCTCTTCGAAGATAATAATAAACACTTTATTTTGTTCCTTAACTTAAATGCAGCAATCGTTCTTGTTAGTATTGAGCTCGGTGTTTTATTGGCTAATTATTTGATGAGTGATAAAGTGAGCGATATACTATAGCTAACGTCATCATTATTATAAACTGACCCTGCAGTAATATTTTACTTCTATGATAACATTTGTACGGATGAAGTATGACTATTGAGGATGAGTAACTGCATCAACAGGTCATAGCCCCGGGATGACCATCTTTCGACAAGTATGAACATTTAAATGTCATTCAACGGCAAAGTTCAGTGTTATGCATTGTACTAACACCTTTACTATTGGTATGTGCTGATGTGAATATGTCCTGGAAAGCAGCCAAGTTTGTAAATACTTGGTGTCATTCCAGGTCTGAGAGATTAATCAAATAAAAACTCTGATACATTAAATCAGTCTCTTTCATTAAATTCTTCAGTGTATGGGCAAGGTCAACGACTGAATTTCCATACCGGTGAATGGCAGGTAAGATATCATACATGATTCTTTTATTTACTGTTTCTTCATATACTACAAGTGTCGGCAGGTATTTCGAGTTACGTTTTACTTTGAATTTTTCACTTTGACTATTGATGAGTTGACGTGAGTTGGAATAAACATCTCTTTAAAGGAATAGTATCGACCAACTCAAAGGTCACTGTTGAAAAAACCTGTTTGCTCATCTGCCAATACTGTTTGCGCTGTTAATACATGCTTAGCGTACCCCATTCAGTTTTTTGCTGTGGTTTGCTATGGTATGATATAAATACTTGTCACAAATAAGACTGTGTGTGATCTCTATATCAACTTGATATACAGGTTTCTTTGCTCTCTGATTGGCATAAATTCTTATCATAGAAAATGTTACAAATGGATAGTCACTATCTTAGGGCTGGATGGTTCAGTTTCTGAAGGTCACTGGTTAGAATCCCAGTGGATACTGTATTAAAGTTTCTGTTTCAAACGTCAGTTGAATATTTAATTCTTCAGACTCAATTTCCTATTTATTTATTGCTTATATATTATTTTGTAAGAGAGAAACTGTACCCGAGATTTATTTACTTTGGATGTTTCATTCATGACTGATAATGCGTAATTACAGAGCAGATTCTTTGGCTTAGGTTGTTTTTAAATTTCGAGTGACTGAATCACTTCTCAGTAATCGCATTCCAAACCGTTTGATTATCTAAGCAATCCTTCACATCGTTGACATCTATATTTTCAATTTCTGAGAACACCAACAACTTAATCCATTCCTCGTGACAAGCTTATTTTACAATTTTGAAGTAATTACAAATGCAAAGATTTTTTTTAGCTAAACCCTCTCTATTTACTGGTATAGTAGAGTGTAAACCTCGTAGAGTATTAAAACTGTTAACAATCACTTAAATCGTTAGGTTTTAACATTACTTTGTTTTGACATTTACTGACGTTTTAGTTGTTAGTTTGTATGTTTTATTTCCTTTTGTGACTTTTTTCAGGTGAATTATTTGTATTTCTATTGCCCCTTCGCCCCCCCCCCTCCCCTTGGCTACGCGCCTGGCCATATGTCTGTGCAAATTTACCTTTCAAGTTACTACTTTAATTTGTTCTTTTCTTCCAGAACATGGCTTAAGTAAACCTCTCTTGACCATGGATGACATCATGAAATATCAACTGTGTATATGCCAAGGCGATATTTTATTAACAAACTAACAATGTTGTTTCATTTTGTTATAAATAATGCGATGTTTACCTCACATTTCTTATCATTTATCCTCTCACAGGATGTGGACAGTTATTACTTCAAGCAGCTCGATGAGGCAGGAACTAAGACACAGCAAGTAAGTACAAAGAACTTCAATGGTAACAATAGGATGTGTAAGATTTATGTAGTATAAGCGTTGAATTTCCTCACAAATTAATGACCATGGTGAAGTCAATCTAAACTCTTGATTGAGTCCACGTAGCAGTAATATGACTGTTTTTTTTCTGGTAATATTGATAAAACGTATCAAGTATTAATAACCTACACCCCCCCCCCCCCACAAACAAAATGAGCAAAACACACGTCATTCAATGAGAGGGCGTGCTCTCATTATTTTGGTAACTGCGCAATTTATGCATTTTTCCGCAACATACTCTTTAATCTTCCCAGGCATGCTTCACAAAATGAGAAAGAGACAACAAACTCTACACGAAAGCTTTTACTACACACAGTTGCTTTCACTATTGTATTTAAATGGGCCTATGCCCAGGGACTATCTAGCCTATTGTTAATGGGGGTCCCAATGCTTTTATGGGGGGGGGGGGCAAGCAACACCTTTCCAAAATAAACTTCTCGCAATTTTTTGGTGGGAGGGAGGAGGAGGGTTACATATATTTTGGGACCTAGGCGTCCCGCACCCCCCCCCCACCTCCTCCCGGTTTTCACCTCATTGTCTATAACTTATTAATGGAACTATATTAATAAGATAACTGCTCATCATGGCATCTTTCGACCTCTCCCAGGATTCAGAGAGCGAAACCCCAAGACAGGCGGGTGTGGTGGCGACTAAGACTCCACAAGAACAGACAAGACCTGCAGAGGTAAGAATCGTCCCAATGTCATACACAGTCATGGACAATGTTAATGTAGAAGCAGCATATGACGTCATTGATTATCATTACAGTAAATTAACACTGTATGGTGAGGCTTTCATCGACAACTACTTGAACACAACTTCAGATTTAGCATGACAGAGTAAGACTTTCCTGAATATATACCATTCATACTTCCAGTACAGCTGCCAGCTATTAAGTTCCTTACCGAAATTAAAAAAAAGGCTAAAATAAAGACATAATGTGATGCACTTGTCAGCTATTCTTTTGACTAATAGTGTTGATTAAAGTAAGCCTATATAAATAAACATTTAACGCTTTATCCCTCCCTACCTCTCCCCTTCCCCAAAAGACACACACATCTTGCCCGTAATTTTAATATTTAATTATCGTTAGCATTGAAAAACAATATTTATACCACCCCCCCCCTCCCCCACCTTTAATACAATCCAAACTGAATGCTCAAAACTCTTAAGTTACTCTCAAAATGCATACTTTCCTTTTGTAGGATCGTCAAAGGACAAGATGGAAATGTTACAAATGTACAATATCTTGAGGTGAGTTTAAAGGTTAAGATATCAGGCAGAATATTCATAAGTAAGTAACCAATCAGAAATACCCTCCTCGCGCTTGTCTTCCCGGTAAATGTTTCATAGTTTTGTATAACATGATGAGATAATAGGTATAAAAGAATTGAAAGATTTCTGAATATTAGGAGGTGGTATCATCATCATGCATAGAAAGATCGCAGAACAAATTACGCCTAAACAGTATATATCTTATAGCCATCTATCATAAAAATATGTTATTATACTTAGAAAAGCGCACAGTAATGAATAACCACATTTGTATCTCGTGTTTTGTTTTCAGTTCTTTGTAAGAGATAACGTCCGGTAATGTCATACAAATGAGTCAACCTACACACCTGCTGAGTGACAGTATGTTTATGACGTCAGTGGCTACTAACAATGTGACGAATACTACACTTAAAGGTCTTCCATACATGTTATAATTTGCAAAGTTCACATAGTGGTAGTGTTTTAGTTACGACAGCAAGAAATTAATGCAAATGGCAGGAGACATTCTTTAATATCTCCCTTGATCCTGCTCATATTAAGGTATCATTTCTAACTGAGGTTCTATTTACCATTGTGCAATTTTCAAACCGTTCTTAAATGTCATGTTATACCAATCTTGAAATTTCTTGATATATCTCATATTCTAATTTGAGTAGTTGCACATCATCCTCAGCGGTAAAACGAGATGGCATAAAGACCAAGCTCGTCAACAGTTTTATCAATTCATCGTATTTTTTATTTCAATGACAAGTATGGATGTGTAGGTGGGTGTGAGTGTGTGGCACCCAGCTTCTAAACACGATATCTCAAGATACGAATCATTGGTATGTTCATACTTGATATATAGATGCCCCATATTAAATGAAAGAACCATACTGTTTTGTTGGTGGAGGTCAAAAGTTATCTTGGGTCACCAGAAGTCAAACGCTGAAAATATTGTAACCACGATATCTCATGATAGGAAGTATGAATACTTTTTATACTTAGCATGTGTATACGTTATATTGAGTAGGAGAATTCTGTTGTTTTTGGTGGAGGTAAAAAGGTCATCTGAGGTCAACAGAGATGAAACATTCAAAACCTTGTAAATGCTATATCTCACGATAGGAAGCATGAATACTTCTCATACTTATCATGTGGATGTGTTATATTAAGTGAAAGGCGCATGTTGTTTGTAGTGAAGGTGAACGGTCATCTGAGTTCACCAGAGGTCAAATATTGAAAACCTTGTAAACACGATATCTCAAGTTAGGAAGCAAGGATACTTGTTATACATGGTATATGCATGGAATTGCATATATATTGAGTATAATCCTGTTGTTATTGGTGTAGGTTAACGTTTATCTGGGGTCACCAGAGGTCAAACTCTGAAACATTTAAACCTGATATCTCAATGTAGGAATCATGGGTACTTCTCATACTTAGAGTGTAGATGCATCACATCGATACAAGTTTTATGTTTTAGGTGGAGGTGTGTATTGCCATGTACATTAGATCAGCATGTGTTTATCATGCCATGGTGTGATTGAACATCAAAATAGTGGTTCGGGATTATTATATTATAAGAGCTATTTCTGTTGAACAAGCAGAAGTTTAGTGTAATGGAATTATCGAAACCATAATACATTTTGGCTCTGGTTAAATAAAAACATCCTTCCTATGCTTTGCAGTATGTCAGTGCCGTTGATCCATCTACTCGATTTAAACTTGATTTGAAATACTCATCCTGAGATGAGGGGTGGACACGGATTTTTTCTTACGGCAAGTTGAAATTGTTGTACCCTCTCCACGGGTGGCACACACGCCTGGCCTCATAAATAACCTCGCTACTTAATTTTGAGATATAACATCTTTAATGTAATGTCTCAAGAATAGTTTTTCGTCCAAATCAATCAATCCCCAGATTTACTGAATCAAATACATTGCTTCCAATAGTTATACCAGTAGAGCAAGGTGAGCCATAGGGCCCGTTGCAGTAATAGAAATGGACCCTACAGGAGAGTCCATCAAACTTTAGACTAAGGAAGGTTAAGGAAGGTATATCTAGATGAATAAACAGTGAGCCCTCCAGAGTAGATATGACCCCTTTGGTTTATTAACTTCACGTTCAATACCAATACTTGCCGCTTGGCTAGCCAGATATGGGTAGTTATGATTTAGTTCACACTTGTCACCAGATCCACTTCCCTTAGTTCGCGGGCCTCGATCAGCCACATCGGCATATTTACCCGGCTGATAGTTATTACGGGCGACAAGGTTCCACGAGACGCTTTAATGCCGGTTTTGGAATCTCGCAGACTGCGGAAATTTTCCCCGCGGGTCGCTCGTTGTCTACGTGTTCATTAGACGATATGCAACGTTGACAACATTACCTGACTAAATCTTTTCAAAATGAATAAAAAGTAAAGAACAAATTACCTGATTACAAGATTAAGATAAAGATCGTCCCATGACTTTTGTCTTGTAAAACTAATTAGTGACACTAAATGGTCTCTCGTGTGTCTAACCTAATAACGTTTGACGAGATCACGGCCAGCCTTCATTCTGTTTCAGATGTTACTATATAGTAAATGAAAGTGTTATGTGGACTATATAAGGAAAAACCAAACTGTCACATTTCTAGAACAATACAGGCCATCCTTTTCTTTACATAACCTTATTATTTTGTAAGCTCATATTTTTTCCTTTCTTTTCGTTTTGTTGTAACATACTTAATCTGTAACCTGTGTTCTTTATTTAAGCTATATGACCACAAAGCTGTTGTGAGACAATTTGTATATTTGAGCGAGATTTTTTTTTGTCGAGTGATGTCAAGCACGTTGATTTTGAGGTGACCTGTGAACGGCATTAAATATGTAAATATTAACTTTGAGATAAAGGGTCCTTATGCTTGTTGATTGAGCAATATGAGTGAGACCATAAAGTTACTTCCGTTATCAACAAATTCAGGGCAAAGGCTATTTAAACATGATGATAGCTAAAATTTGTAGATATTTTCAACTGTTGATTTTAAATATACACGTATTTCACCAAATATCAGCAATTCAATAATGAGAGTTTCTTCTACAGAAATAATAAAGGAAAAGGACTTACGTAAGAATGACCATCAAATGGCAATCCAATTGACTGTTCATCTGTTTATAGAATATCACATGTTATATGAAAATGATAAGTTCTCAAAGTTTCCTTTAAAACAAAATCTAAAGTAACATTTGTTTTTGTTCTTCCTCTGTAAATATTTTTCCAATATGGTTAAATTAGGGATGAATTAAACAAATTGAATGAAAACCTTGTGATTATGATATTATCATACATTCTTAATAAATAACTACCATTATATGTTACTTTAATACAGAGCTCTAAAATTCAACATATAACCACCGCATCTAACCTAATATATTAGATCCATCGGATTTTTGAGCTCCGTGGAACACTCGGAGGGCTAAACAAAACCTATATGGAAAGATTCGTAATTTATTACTCAACAATAATATCCACGTTAAACAGAAAAAAAATGGAACGCAAGGAAGTTGTAAAGCACTGTTTGCCGAACTAATTTATTTTCGTCGGAAGAACCAACCATTATCTGGAGGTACGGTATATATGCTGCTCTTTTTTCATTTTTTTTCTTTAATCTGTAAAATCATATTTTTTATTAATTTAAAGGCTATTTTACTTTATAATTGTAATTGAAGTGACATATAGTTTATTCAGTCATTCAAGT
>KN882276.1:95480-115683 GCA_000934455.1 Apostichopus parvimensis
TTCCGACTGTCGCACTCTAGTTTATCTAGGCCTATTCATTTATTCCTGTGATTGTGCATGACCTTAAAATGTCGGTCAAAATTGACCTTTAAACTGTCGTTTTTACCACGTTTTCCTTGCCACTTTGAGAAACTGTATATCGCGATCCTTATACTCCACCGTACAAAACTTCGTATGATTTTGAATACTCCAAAAAAAAAAGGCCTAATAGAACTACCGTCATAGGCGTAGTGGCCCAATTTGATTTGCAATTTAACATTGCAAATTATCTTTCTTTCAGTAGGTGCCCGAAATGTTTTCAGCATATTGCCTGAATTTTCACAAAAAATATTTGGTTGGGGTGGGGGGGGGGGGCTAATGAGTTTGTGTAATGAGTGCCAGTGGGTACAAATGTATCGAAAAAAAGTTCGGACAAAAGTGCAGTCGCGAAAGATTGGGTGTCTGACTGACACTGACCGTATCGTTGACGAGTAGCGCGAGGGTGGGGGTGAGGGGGGTACAAAGCAGCAGTCGGAATTTTCTGGCTTCAGAACCCATCCAGTTGAATTTTCAGCCACTAACCCCCCACCCCCCAATCATCAGGCCTTAGCTACGTCCCTGGGAAAACGGTGGTTACATAGTACGCTCCGACCAGGATTCACCCGTTTACCAGATGCAGATCCACCTAGCAACCGAGGTAACTTGTGTAAAGGACTCCAGCGAACAACCACTGATTTATTTTGATGCCTTCATCACTTTAACCACCACTCACATGGGACCTATTCTAAGTCTGACGATACATGCGCATGTGTGAGGTCCTGAAAACATAATAAAAGTGGTTTGTCTTGCCATCCTTGTTTCAAATTTCATAGAAATGTATACTCGTAGACCTAGCAAAACATTTAAATTAACACAATCCCATTGGAAGTGTGTCACGGGTGGCATTAAAAGTCATTGGTGGTTTAACATGCTGGCGTATGACGACTTTTGGCCAAATTTGCGGTAAGCTCACTATACGAACTCGGATCTGGGCTGTGTCTAATTAGTTAGTTATTTAAATTATTAATAATGGCGTATAAGAAAATGCACCATTTTGTGGTATGACTCCCAGGACGGCAAGTCGAGAAACTCACATGCAGTCGCGGCGGATAGCTTCCTTCGCCTATATTATGTCCGGGACATTTTGGGACATCGTTCCTATATGCCAGGGGTGGGCAACGTACGGCCCGCGGACCGCATACGACCCGCCAGTGGTTTTTTTGCGGCCCGTGAGATGTCTCAAGTAAAAGAAAAAAATCAATCTATTTTACATCATCATAAAACACGAGCTAGCTGCTTAGAGTTTATCTGCACTAATGATGCTGTCTAGTAGGCCTGTTATCCCCATTAATTATCAACTGTACTGTATTGACATTATGTTTTTGTGAATACAGATTATGTACACACACCTATTGCTTGAAAGACCTCGGAATCAAAGGTTTGAAATCAACCAACGTTGGTTAGGTGCGGCCCTGTCAATCTTTCAGTCCTAAAATCTGGCCCATTCATTCAAAAAGGTTGCCCACCCCTTATATAGGCCTATATCTGAGGCCCTGGGGTCATTCCTTGACCGACTTGGTGCAATATAATGTGCCCGTTTCGAAGTAAATTTATTCACAGATTTTTAGTTGTCATGCGGGGTATTCTATCCTGAAACATAGGGCAAAATGGGGCTTGGGTTCCAGTTCGCCGCATCATTTGTCAACTTGCACTGGGTTCTAATGTTCATGTCAATTAGAATCACTAATAAAAGAAATAATCCACCAAAATGGAGGCCGCATGAAATTTATTGCAAATTTCCTGAGTGACGAATTTGTAATTTTCTCCCGAAATCACGCAACTAGATGGCTGCTATCCAGCCTGGCAAGTGCCAATGTCCAGCGATCTGGCAGGTATTGAAATCTGAAATTTTCTTGATACGCTGCGCGCCAACTGATGGTGGCGCTCCGCTTAGATAGAACTTACGGCCGGAATACTCGAATCGATTACGCCCCCAACCCACGTTTCAAATCGGATTGACGCCCCTGCTTTGCATAAAACAGTTGAATGAGCTTTTATCTCTCCTTACGTTTCTTACATGTACCGATGATACGGTAGTGACCACACGACATCAAATTATCCAATGAGATAACAATAGTTAGTTTGATACAAAAAGTTCGCGGTCTTATGGCGCAACACGTCTGATGCATATTCATAGTTTTACTTGTAATACTTCAGCAATGTCGTGCGACAAAGTAATATTTGGCGCCAAAGAGATTCAGACAACGTAGGAACACCTATACAGGTGTGAATCTGTTATACAGTAGTAATGAACTGCATACCAGCACTCCAGCAGTCGATCATTATTCAGTATTACATTGGTCGTTGATGAAGTTGATGTTCTTTGTCGGAGTTTGTCGTCGTTTCATTTACTTGTTTGTAAAATATCGGGATTTAAATATCGGAGAAAAAATATTTAGCTAAGAGCATCGTTTGCTTGGCAAGATATTTTGAAGGTAAAGGTACATGTAGTTGTATGCTTGGTAGTTTAACTCAGATCTAGGCCTAGGACTATTGAATGACAGGCTAGGCCAAGGAAAATTACAATTGAGATGTAGCCTAGCCTAAGGAAGATTTTTCTCAATGTCAGATTATATCTTAGTGAATTAGAACTCTTTACATAAGAATAAAAACAGTTAATGTTAAGGACCAACTTGTCACAAATGACCTTCCTCATAAATAAACTTGAATTTGCCAAACAACATAACTTGGTCGGTATTGTTTTACAAAAGCACACACAAAATGAAATACGATGCAAAGGAGTTGAACAGCAAACTTTAAAAGATGTATTTTTGATATAAACCAAAATTAATGTGGGCTTTTTTCATTACAATGAAAACATAAACGAGTTTGCTATAGTATTAATTATGATATTATAAACAGCAAAATAGGTGTAGGCTAACCTGTGATAAAATTTCACAAGTCGTGTGATGTTCGTCCTAAAATATCATTGACCAAACTATCACGAGGCTACTCATTACCTATGTAATGGCATAATGCTATGTTCTAGGAAGTCAGTTGATCAGATAATTATGAAGATAATTTAAGAAGAGAGGTTTCTTCCCCTTTTGCAACTAATAAGCAATGGAAAATATTTCGTTAATTGCAACTGTAGGACAGTAGGAGGCAAACTTAAAACAACCACAAGGACTTAAACTACCCAATATCATCTGTCACAACCGCATCCAAAATAATAAGACTCCAATTTAATAACAAATATCAAGTGCGGTATACGTGAAATAAGTACCATATACACGTTTTGTCAGGAAGCACGAAACATTGAATTTAATAAGAAAAAATTGAAAATGCGCCATCACTTGTCTTTAAACTTCATTAAATGAATCACTAATTTTAAAAGTGCGCCACCTCTATTTTAATTGCTCTGGCTTATGAAAGTACCGTGCGTATATTTTTTTCACCTCTAAAGTATAATACGATGTCAGTTTCAAAGAATAAGAAATAAAAGTTAAATTTAACGAAAATCTTTTCACAAGCAAAACAGACTAAACAGTGAGCATTTTGCCGCTCAAATGACTGCATATTGGACTACGTTTTCCTTAGTGAAACCAACACTTCAGCTATGTTAATGGAAATTGGAATGTATCTTTGGGAGGCTAAAACATTCAACAGGATTAAAAAGGTATCAAGGTAACTACTTGGTCAACCTGTTTATGAAATATTGAAAACAGCTTTTAAAGCTAGTGACAAAAGTTGAAACGCTTGAATTAAGTAAATATTGCAAATTATATCTCCAACCTTCCTGAATTTCAAGAGATTACTAGACATATAATAAAGAAAGGTGAAAAATGACTAAAGTCACTCCATATGCTTAAAATAGAATTGGTCACTACAAAGTTCATTATTAACTTTGTCTTTTTGTAACAAAGCAAAATATTATTTTTCAAATTCTCTTTAAAGATCATCACTTCAAATGTATCTTTCTTTTGAATAAAAATTAAAGCAAACGAAAACAAGAAGGAGATCTTATTATCTTTATAAAACAATTCTCTTTGTCTATTTATTAGAGGCAAAGTTATTTCAAATCGACAAAGTTGAAACTAAGTTCAATCCATCATTAATTGCTCTTTCAAATAGAATATTAATAATACTCAAGATTATTCAATAATTAATGAAAGATTTAACTAAAATATTATTCTTCAAACCCCTGAAATAAAATAAGTTTCATTTGTAACGTTTTTCATAAACTTGATACGGTACTCATTCTCCTCATAAAAGTTTATCAAATTAGTTAATTAATTATTTCCTGCTGATAATTTTCATTTATATCTCCTGATAGAAAACTAAATAACAATATATCATAATATTCTATTAATTTTTGGAATAATTCCTCCTGCAAATAATGAGATAAGCTGTCAATCTTGCTTTTAAATTAAAATAGATTTAACTTTCTAAATGACTCTTCTTAAAAGTTTCGTATTAAGTATTGAACTATTATAATCCATAAATCACTATGTAGGTTTATTTATCAACTTTATTACCTCTCTCTCTCCCTAAATAAACTAAAAATCAAATAAATAAAAATCTTTTTACAATTCTATCTACGACCAACAAATAAGGGTCTGCATTTGTTATTCAAGGCTACATTTTTTTTCATTTGTTACCCGTCAAATAGACGTAATATTTCTCTGTTTCAAAACTCCTACTCCATTTTTCTTTACTAAAATAATACACTTATTCCTCTTCATATTTTATAACCTCTTTCAAAATCAAAGACTTTAATTTCCGTTCGCTAAATTCATTCCTACATACAAAATTACATAAACACAACCTTAACGTACGTATAATTCATCGCTTATAATCTCTTCCATTTTCTTTCTTCTTTTTTTTATCATTTATAAACATCCTAATAATGATTCTAATCGTAACCAAATCCAATCTATTTTTCTCTATCTACTCTATTATCAGTAACTCTATTCTTTCATTCTAGATTCCTATCATCCGTGTGTGGCTAGAGGACTGCTCTCCTAGAGTTGATGAGTCTGGTCTGAACCTTATCCTTCAGTCTGGTCTCTCTCTCTCTATCCTGAGTTCTCTCCAGGAGCTGGTGATCCAAGACAGAGACAGGAGACTAACTAATGAAGAGTTGGCGGCCATCTTGTCTTACTCCTCACAGTGTACAAGCTTGAAGCAGCTGTGGTAAGTATTCCGGTGTAGATGTTTGAATCATCATAACAGTTAAACAGGGAATTAATTTAATTAATAAAAGTAATCATCATTAAACTAACAATATAGAATGTAAAATCTGCTGTATTTTAATGCCAAGGATTGGATTTAATTAGTTTAAGTGGATTTATTTGAATAAATTAGGCCATCGTTAAAGGAAATATATAGGATGCTGCAATTAATGAAAAAAAGATGAAATGGATTAATTTGGGGATTATTAAAATCAGTGTTGGCCCGGGTGAGTTAACGGGTTATAGCGGTTTTCTTGTCGTAATTTATCTATTCTTAGTTTTTTTTTTTTTTGAAGGGGTGAGTCTTAATGTGACAAATTGTTAATTTGGATACAAAATAGGAGAGAAAACAAACGCAATCAGATTTGAGTTAATTCTAATGAATTAAGTTGTGACCATTCCAATGGTTTTATTTTAAATTTTGGGAATAATAACTTAAATCTTACAATTCAAACTAAAAAGAGTAAACAAATGTGTAAAATATATGATTAGATCAGATTTTTAGACCAAATTAAAAGTTTATATTAAAGCTTTTGCACTGACAACTCCAGAAGAAGTTAAGTGTTAACTAATTATAGATAATTATGTACAATCAAAAATAAATTAACAGAATAAATATTAAAGAAAATAACAAATAGAAGACAAAAATATAAATATTGATATTAGAAAGTCTTCGTGGAATTAATTTATTAAAGGTTTAAGAAGAAAACTCAAAAAAATGTTTAAATTATTTTCAAGAAACAATCTGTAATCAATTAGTCAATATGAAAGCAACTTTAAAGTCATAGAAAAGTATTAACAAGAAAAAATCCATTAATCAATATGCGGATAATTGTAAATATAGTTGTTACAAAAATTTATTGGGGAAAAATGTAAATATTGATTAAACAGACTACTGTTAAAGAAGTTTAATATACAGAATTTTTAATAAAAAATTATTATTCAAACTCTAAAATTTCACAGCGAAATAAATAAATAATCATATCACTGCGTTTCAAGTAGAACTTTTCATTAAAACCCAGATTCGAATATCAACATTGGACAGTTTCCTAAGTAAGATTCTTACAGTAATGTTATCATAAACCAGTATAAAACGAGGACATAAGACTTGATTATTGCTTAAGTAATATTTAGTATGTATCGTAACATGCAAAGTCTTTTGCAGTAATTTATACTTTCTTGAAATCGTGAGGCAATATAAATTCCCACCTGCCTTGACTTTACACAAACGTTAAATCCCCCCCCCCCCACACCCCCTCCTTCCACCCATCGCAGCGCGTGACCATTTTGCACCCCTCATTCCACTTTTGTTTCTTAAACCAACTCTAACCGTATCTGATCATCTTTCTGTTAATCTCGCTGGTTTAGAATTACCACCAGCTCTAATATTAAATACTATTGTATACATTGTAGTTATACAGGTAGACACTCAGGCATCGCTACTACTTGAATATATTTATTTTCTCATTCTCAGAAACCTTATCAAATTCAAAGTGTATACGCACAGCGTAATATTTACACATTGCCTTTTAGCAAATCCTTATCTCCATACTACCCCGCCCTCAGCCATTTCACCTTCCACCACCCCCCCCCCTGCCCCTTTGCCCATTGACATCACCTCGTCCACCCGCTTTAATTATGATATGAACAATAATTGTACTTTTGAAGTTGCTACACGTGAGTTTATTATGCTATGTTGGTCAGCTACGTATGGTGCATATCGTTCCACTGTGTATACCAAACCCATAGCACGAGACACACTAGTCTAACACAACGACATTTATAACATACACTACAAAAACCATTAATTTAATGGCTTAAATATGAATATGTTCTTTCTCTATGTAATAACGATTAAGTTAACTTCTAACACAGAACGACTCTAACATGAAACTTTTCTTCTCCCAGTTCCCACATTTAGTTCATTCCCATTTAGCATAAAACACCAAAAAACAGAAAATGTTGTTTGCATTAGAGAGATTCTCCAAAAATTCTTATTAAACAATTATAATTATTCAAGCCGTTTTATATTTTACACAAACATGACAATCACAGAATATTCATAAGATCTAATGGAACAATTATAAATACCCGTAAAGTCCGTAACGTTACTTTTCTACACAGTAAAAAATACAGCATCCACGTGTTCGTGTATAACTACGTTAAGTCAAATCTGCTGTTCTTTAGCAGTACATAGATATTAGCGACCTTATATATGTATCTATTAGTCTGTGTCAATCACAATACATTAAAAGAGAAACCATTGATTCAATCATGGAGCTATAACAGAGATTGATTCAATAAAGAAATTCTCAGACAAAATAAGAGAAGTTAACATTAAGGGTGAAACACCTGGAGCTACTGTAAAGACCTGTTTAGCATAACAATAGACATGACACGAGCCAGTGCAGTGTTGATTGATTTCAGTACCGATGAATATCACGTGTCTAGTACGAATGGATGGTAGTCATGGCATAAACAGGTGTAAACGTGTATGGTAGGCCATACGGGAAATAATTGCTGATTTAAAGTCCGTACGAATTAAAATTATTACCGGTATTAATTCTATTTAATACCGGCATTAATTCTCAGCCAATCACCATGTAGCTTCATAAATAAATATAATTAATACGGGCATTAAATATAATTAATACGGGCATTAAATATAATTAATACGGGTATTAAATATAATTAATACGGGCATTAAATAGAATTTATACGGGCATTAAATAGCAATTATTTCCCGTATGGCCTACCATAAACGTGATACACTGAAATGTATCAAGTGGTAAGAATATAAAATTAGGGTTTCTACTACTGTAATTCTTCTACTAAAGCGCTGTTATATAATGTACTCCATTTATTTGGGAAGGATGCGACCATTTTGATATAATGTTCTCTAATTTATATTTGTATGGTTTTTGTATCTTTATTATGTTTATTGCACAATGAGTGAAATATGTAACCAAACCACCATTTTCAGTCATGGACCTCGGTTGAATAATAATCCCCATTAAGTGATGATATAATTTATAATATGTTAAGTATTTGACATCAGGCGCGGATCTAGGGGCTGTGTGAGTGTACCACAACATTGTTGAACCCCACAAGAAAGTGTATTTATTAGCATAACCATGCGTGTGTAAAGTGACCTTATTATAGGCCGAATTTATAGACCTAACTATGCCTCGGTCAGAATGCACGTAGAATGCATGTAGAAGACGTATAAGGAACACACGAATGTTTATTGTATTCTGAAATAAAGTTCTCATTCAACTACTCAAACGTCTATATTTCACTACGAGTATAGTACCCCCATGACAAATCTTACGCGGGGTAGGCTACAGGTACATAGCCGTATAGAGAGAGAGTTTGGCTACTGCGTAACGATTTCTGATTGGTTGAGATATTTCAGCGCTCACTGGCCACCACTATATACGGCTCAGTACAGGTAGGACCAATACCGCCGCCATTACCTTTCGGGATACATTTCATACTGTAGTCTTGATTAATGCTGGAAGCCCTCAGCTTCGATTGTAGGAATTGTAGATTTTGTCACGTGGTTTTGCGCCTTCTAACGTTGCTCGTGTATGAATATAACAGTAAAATTCGCATGCTGGAATTACACCGTTCAGTATGAACGTATTCGCACCCTTGCACAGGTATAACACATGCAGTTAACTTGGTAATTTTATTGATCTCCCTCCATTTTCCCTCTGTTTCAATAAGCTATGATGGTTACATTTGTGTAGCTAGTAGGATGTCGTTCGAAGAATGATTAACTGTTGCGCAGTGCGGTATTAAGTGGTATTCTTTCCGTAAAACTCATTGTGCACTATAAACAGAATAGTTGTAGAATTATAATGATTGAACTGTTACCAAAACCATTTTTAGTCCCTTAAAATTTCTTAATACATTGTAATTCATTAGTTAGTAAATTTTTGGTACTTTTTGGGCGGACGGGACTCTTACGCTCATAAGTTGCCCCCCCCCCCTTCCTCGCCAATCCGTTTAATTTAGTGGAGCGGTCCCACAAAACAAATGAACAGAATCTTTCCATACTTAAAAGAATCAAGCAACATCTGTGTTAGCGATAAAAAACTCTTGACTCCGAAAAAACAAAACAAACGAAACAAAAACGCACGACTGCGAGATATGAGAAATGATCTCTTGACCCTTGTATTGGACGCACTGACCACTGATATTAATTGACGGTGACAGGTGACAATAATGATGGCGTAACGTAAAACCTGGTATAACAAATATACGTAGTGTAGTACGGTATATAGGTATGGTGAGGTGGTAGTGGTGTGGTGTGGTGGTTCAATCTATACAGAAAATAGACAAAGTTGTATCTTAAGATTCTACATCAAACATGGTTCATAATTACTTAAACAACAATGGAAATAATACACATGGGAAAGATTATGTGTTAACCTAGATACTACAGGTTCGAAGTGACTAGACAGTTAACATTCCAGAATATTTCACGAGAAATCTGACGCTTAATAAACGGAATTATGATATTCAGTAACTTATAGACACATATTAAAACCAATGATGACGGAGAAATATGACTGTGTAAAATCTAACATAATCTCGGCGAATATGGCTTATCGAACACTAAACTCAAATATAGGTTTTCCTTAAACATTAATGCAACTGATCTTACATTTAATACATGCAATATATAATGATAAAAGGTAAAACTTACGACATTGGGCCTCAAAAATGCGATTTCGAAATTGACGATTGAAATGACGTGTGACGAATGCCGGAAGCCGTAGCACAGGGGCAAATTATAACTAACATGGAAGACGCCCTCAATATTTAAAGTATATACTACTATTCCGAGTTTACAATCTGATTGGCTTGTAACTATACAATAGACACAACCATTTAATAATAAAGTGTGATTGATATTACAGTTTCTACGGAGTTTCCAACTAATCTATCAATAGCCCCGACCTGTAGCGCTAGCCATAGTGCCGCAGAGGAAAGTAAGAACAGGCCTTGTTCAAGTATAATACCGCGTTGTTGTTACATTCTTGTAAGGAAGTTTTGGTGGCAAAAAATACTGTTATTGTTGTTTCTCAAACCACATTTACACGAGTAAATAGGATTTACGGTAAGTTATACACTTGCAAGTAACGAACCTTTAAAAAATGTGTTGATTTTAAGAAGTATTCTTAATATATAAGTACTTAATATAACTATGTAGCCTTGCCGTATAAATCAGTTCGCATGTTAATTTGCTTACACGAACAGTTGTTTACAGTCTTACCATTTCGTGACTGAAGGCCCGCGTCGCCTGTATACGGTATAACATTATGACTATGCGATATTATCGGCCGAGCTGGGTTTTAGGTTGAATACGTAATGAACAGGTTCCCGAGGACCGACCGAACCGCGGAGACGAGTACCTGGTTCCGATATTTGGGACCGGTCCCATCACTTAATTCCTCTCATCCCCTCTCCTCCCCCACCCACCAGTCCCCCAAACAACAAACATGACATAACCCTATTATTATAATCACTCTCACTCCGGGGTAAAAACTAACTCGCGCATAAGTAATCAACCTCAGATCTGAACAAATACAATTCAAACTATGACATATGTAACCAATATTAGTTCCATACTGTTCACTACTGTAATGAGAAATAGGGAAGGATTATTTGGCCAATTTAACTCCTCTAACCAAGCATATTATTAAATCACAAGATACGTATACTGTTAATGGTCCAATACGGTTTCCAAAATAGTTACAAGGGACAAACCTGCACAGATGAACATCTCACCGATTCACATTGCCATGGAGACTAATATTGATTGTGTTCAAAATACGTCACTATTTTAAAATCCCTCTAACACTGTGCGAGCACGGAAACTGCGTATATCTGCTGCCATCTATTATCGAAACTTTCAAGTTGGATGAATCTTGAAAGTACGTTAAAACAATGAATTATTATTACCATGTATGACTGACATAACTTTCTGAACATTTCAATATCCACACAATGAGGTCAATTAGGGCCTATTTAAAACTGACAGATACTCATATAACATCACTTCTGTGCTTCGATGCACTTGGCTTCAAGTTCAATTATGTCTATTTTAAAAGAGGACCCTCTTCTGTGAATACTCGTTTATGGTCAAAACGAAGATGATGTCAAATACTCGGTGCTGGCCTAGTTGTCCATATATTGCTGTATTTTTTAATTTGACTCATTCAGTAACTGTCACAGTTTGTGAAGCAATTTTGCATTTTTGGAATTTGTGTAAATTGAAACACTGATATATGTTTCTGTGTAAAATAAGAAACAAAGTTGAAGCTAATGATCTGCAGTCTACATTTCATTAGTTTTTTTACAAAGTTACGTAGCATTTTGCTGTTCTTTTGTTAAATGAAATATTCCACGTTACCAAAATTGTTAACAATCAAGCCATATGTTCAGTAAGAACAGACAAACAAACAAGGATAAATTAAAACATGATTTGTACCGTACAAGTTTGTAATACCTTGTGAACATGTTATTTCAGGTCATATGCATCTAATGAGCTGGTATAATGGTCTGTATACTAGATTAGGCAGTTCCTCCCACTTTGAAAACTATGTTTGTTTCTCAAAAACTAAAAGTGATACATCAATGAAACCTATACACAAACAGGAAATACTTCCTTTAAAGTGTGGCTAAAACCCCAAAATTGATTTTTATAAGAAATACATAAGTTCTGACCAATTTGTTTTTGTAATATAGGCCTATATATTTGATTTATGTAGACTTATTTGCTGTTGCTTATTTTATTGATTTTATTTTTAAATAGTATACCTTAAACGATGATTACTTTGCCTCTTTCCACAGGATTTGGGTTGGTGAATTGCCAGACTCCGTTCCAATTGAATTGATTCCATCGTCGTTGAAATCAAAGAATGTGAAAGGTATTGGTTATAAATGAAGTTGAGAAAGAAATGAGGCAATTCGTCGGTGGTCTGCATGGTGTTAGTAAATAACAATAAATTAACAGCTTAATAGCAAAGCTGTTCCACCTTCGTGTATAAAGCCACAGATAACGAAACAAAGATATATACACCACTTCACTTTCCCTATTGATATTAATTCCCTACTGCACATCAACCTCGATCTATTTTTTATATCTTAGCAAATTTTCCGTCAACGTAGCATTTATTTGCTCGTGGCAGTACAAATACCGATTCAAAGGGGTAACTGATATTACAGTGTGACAGGTTATAATTATGATGACATTTAAGGTCGGACGATACGTGGGAGTGCAGCGGGCTAGCCTTCTTTATTGGACCTACGTATGGAGATCATGTGGACTTAAGTTGGCTCAAAATGAGGGTAAAAGTGAAGAAATAATGGTTTCATATTCTCAGTATTTCTCTTTAAAACGTCCACAGCCTGAAGTCCCCTTCCCACGATTAACCATATCCAGGAATAGAGGTAAAATATGTATCATTCTCCAAATTGGCAAAACTCCCAAAATGAATAAAAAAGCGTTATGCACACACGCAAACGGTCATCTTACTGAGATTATTGACATATTTTATTAGATCTGTCAAAACTATTACGGTATTTTATGATTTTTATCGTGCAGATCCATCAGTGAATAAAATTTTGGAATCAAACCATTCATTCTGTGAAGTCATGTAGTTCTCACTCGGTCAATCGTTAACTTTTTCTCCTAAGAGAATGGATGCCTGAATACACCATGCTTTAATGTTTTGTTGGAGATGGACTGGGTATTCAATCAACTGTGAACATCGCCTGTTCCCCCAGCTCTCCCCTATGTATATAAATGCGCTATTGTTCTTTACATTGTTGCGATCAGTCAATGTCAACATACCTTTGGCCTACTCTAATGTAAACCTGTTTATAAGTAGTGAGTACGTAGTTTGATGGTAAAGAAAATTAAGTCAAGCTGATACGCCTAAACGCTTTGTTGTCGCTGAATAATTTAAATAATGAGCTGACTAAAGAACAAATCAGTAGATTCACAGCAAAAACAGATTTTTGAATTTGGTCAGCACTTTTCACCAAATATATCGAATATTATTGACAACAAAATAAATATTGTAATTGAACAAACTAAGATACCGACAAAGATATTTCACCAACTGAATGTTACTCAGAGGGCGATTAATGAATTTGATTCGATCCTCAACATTTCGTTTACCGGAGACTTTCAATGATCTCCAAAGGGAATGTAAAACATCAAATTTTCAAATTTAACTTCATTGTTAATTATCAAATGTTTATGTTTTGCCAATCTAATTGAAATCTTTCATATTGAAAAACACTAAAGCTTTATCAACAAAACGGTTATTTTATTAAAGAAGGTCTAATTTCGATTTAAAACAAAAGATTCAAAATTGTATTATTGAATTAACCGACGTAATTTTTTCTATTTAAAATTTAAAATGATGATAGCCTCGCGCTGTTTTCTGTTTTTTCTCTTAAAAGATAATAATACACACTTTATTTTGATCCTGGGTTTTAGGTTGAATACGTAATGAACAGGTTCCCGAGGACCGACCGGAAATCGTTCCTGTTAGATTGAGCTCGATGTTTTATTTGGTAAATAATTTATCATAAATCGGTATACTATCTATAACTTCATAATTATTATAAACTGACCCTGCAGTAATATGTTACTTCTTTAATAACAATTGTACGGATGAAGTTTAAATATTGAGGATGAGTCACTGCATCAACAGGTTATAGCACGGGATGACCTTCACTTGACAAGAATGAACATTTAAATGTCATTCAACAGCAAAGTTCAGTGTTATGGAATGTACTAACACCTTTACTATTGGTATGAGCCGATGTGAATATGTCTCTGAAAAGCAGCCAAGTCTGTAAATACTTGGTGTCAGTCCAGGTCTGTGAGATTAATCAAATATAAACTCTGATACATTAAATCAGTCTCTTTCATTTCATTCTTCAGTGTATGTGCAAGGTTACGGAACTCGACGACTGAATTTCCAGACCGGTGAATGGCAGGTAAGATATCATTCATGTTTACTTTTCTTTTTTTTTTCTTCTTAATATACTACAGCTGTCGGCAGATATTTTGAGTAACGTTTTACTTTGAATTTTTCACTTTGATTATTAATGAGTTGACGTCAGTTGGAATAAACATCTCTTTAAAGGAATATTATTGACCAACTCAAATGTCACTGTTGAAAACACCTGTTTGCTCATCTGCCAATACTGTTTACACTATTAATACATGCTTATAGCAGCTTCCTGCTTATAGTACCCCATTCAGTTTGCTGCTGAGGTTTGCTATTATATGATATAAATACTTGTCACAAATAAGACTGTGATCTCTATAGTAACTGATATACAAGTTTCATTGCTCTCTGACTGGCATATATCCTAATGATAGAAACTGTAATAAAGAATAGTCACTATCTTAGAGCTGGATGGTTTAGTTTTCTGAGGGTCACTGGTTAGAATCGCAGTGGATACTGTATTAAGGTTGCTGTTTCAAACATCTGTTGATTATTTAATTATTTCAGACTCAATTTTCTATTTATTAATTGCTTATACATAATAATTTTGTAAGAGAGAAACTGTACCTGAGATATATTTTCTTCGGATGTTGCATTCATGACTGATAATTTGTAATTACAGAGCAGATTCTTTGGCTTAGGTTTTTCTGAAATTTCGACTGACTGAATCACTTCTCAATAATCGCATTTCAAACAGTTTGTTTTGTTGATTATCTAAACGGTCCGTGACATCGTTGACATCTATATTTTTAATTTCCGAGAACACCAACATCTTAACCCAGTCCTCGTGACAAGCTTATTTTATAAGTTTGAAGTAACTACAAATGCAAAGCAATTTTATAGCTAAACTCTCGCTATTTTCCGGTAGAGTAGAGAGTAAACCTCGTAGAGTATTAAACTGTTCACAATCACTTCAATCTTTTAAGTTTTTAGCATTACTTTGTTTTGACATTTTCTGACGTTTTAGTGTTTTGTTTTGTATATTTTAATGTCTTCGTGTGCATATTTACTTTTTTTCTGGTACATTATTTGTATACCTATTGCGAGCATGTATCTACCCATTCAGGGAGATAATAAAGTTGAAATTAATTCAAATCAAATCACATCAAATCGAACGTTCGACACTGATGTAATCGTTTTTCCCAAACACACTGTATTTTGTTTCAATGACGGCACACAAATTCATTGATCTGTTTATCTTGGTCTTCGATTCACTCATATTAGTCAGATGTTCTGTGAATAGCGAAACCACGAAGGAATCGGCGGTTGTTCTTGGAGACTTGAAAACTAATTTGACTCGATAAATGATTCCCATATGTCTGTGCAAATTCACCGTTTAATATCTTCTTCTTTTTCAGAACATGGCTAAATATAAACCTCTCTTGATCATGGATGGCATTATGGAATATTACTTTTGTAGATGCCAAGGCGATCTTTGTTAAGCAAATTAACAATGTTGTTGCATTTGTTATTAATAATGCGATGTTATCGTCATATTTTTTTATCTTTCATCCTCTTACAGTATTGGAACAGTGACTACTTCAAGCAGCTCGATGCAGCAGCAACTCAGACTCAACAAGTAAGTAGAAAGAACTTCAGTGGTAAGAATGCAATGTGCACGATCTTTAATACGTTGTAATTTAGCGTTGAAAATTATCACAAATTAATTATTAATTAATAGTAGTTTTAATTAAGCGCCCTCCCTCCCCCCCCCCAAAAAATGAGCAGAACACCAGTTATGCAATGAGAGGGCGTGCTGGTATGTGCGCAAGTAATCCATTATCCACCACATACTCTTAAATCCTTCCCATCATGCTTCACGAAATGAGGAAGAGACAACAAACCTTACACGAAAGCTGTTATTACACACCGTTCTAGTGATTATTTTATTTTAATGGGCCTATAGTCAGGGACTAATTATACTCCTGTAAATAGGGTTGCAATGCTTTTCTAGGAGGTGGGGTGGGGGGGGGGGAGGTAAACCCCTTTCTAGAAACAAGTTCTCACAATTCATTTTTTTTCTGGGGGAGGGATGGGTGGTGTAGGTTACATAAATTTTGGGACCCATGCCGTCCCCACCCCCCCAGTTGTCACGCCATTGCCTTTAAGTTAATGATGAAATTTATCTGATAACTGCTCATGATTCTCTCAGGATTCGGAGACCGAAACCTCAAGACAGGCAGGTGTGGTGGCGACTGAGACTCCACAAGAACAGACAAGACCTACAGAGGTAAGAATCGTCTCAATGTCACGCACAGCCATGGACAATGGTAATGAAAAGCAGCGTATAGGACGTCATTGATTATAATTATACAGTAACTTAATACGGTATGGTGAAGCTTTCATCGACAACTACTTGAACACAACTTCAGACTTAGCATGACAGAGTAAGACTTTCCTGATTATAAACCACTCATCCTTACAGTACAGCTGCCATCTATTTGATTCCTAATCGAAATAAAAAATGGGACATTATATTATGTACTTGTCATCTATTCTTGTGACTAATAGTGTTGAATAAAGTAAGTGTATATAAACAGACATTTAACTCTTTATCCCTCCCAACCACTCTTCCTCCCAAAATACACACTCAACTTGCCCGTAAATTTCAATATTTAAATAATCGTTAGCATTTAAAAACAATATTTACCCCCCCCCCCCCCCCCCCCCCCCCCCCAAGAAAAGCGCCAAGTTGAATGCTCAATCTCTTTAAGTTACTCTCACAATACATTGCTTTCCTTGTTTAGGATCGTCAAAGGACCAGACGGAAATGTACCATATCTTGAGGTGAGTTTAAAGGTTAAGGTATCAGTATGATGATGGCCTAATGTGATACATGTACAATAAGATATTATCAGTTCTGTATACAAGAATGCTACCTTGCTGATAAATCATGTGTTCCTGGTAAACAATATTAGAAATCAGTATTTGTCTGGATTACATCGGTATCTGCCTCTGACAATAAAACTTCTTAAGAGGAAGGATATTTAAAATTAAACAGGCAGAATATTCATAAGTAAGTAACCAATCGGAAATCACCGCGGGTGTCATATAGTTTTGTATCACATGATGAGGTCATAGGTACAGAAATAGAAATATTTCTGAAAGATTAGGTGGCATCATCGGCCATAGAATGATCTCAGATCGAAAGATTAAGCTAAAACATATATCTTATAGCCATCTATCATCAAAATATGTAATTATACTTAGAAAAGCGCACAGTTATGAATAACCACATTTATATCTCGTGTTTTTTTTTCAGTTCTTCGTTAGAGATATCGTCTGATAATGTCATACAAATGATTCAACCGGGACACCTGCTGAGTGACAGTATGTCTATGACGTCAGTGGCTATTAACAATGTGACGAGTACTGCATTTAAAGATCTTCCATACCAGGCGCGTAGCCAAGGGGGGGGGGCGAAGAGGGCGACCACCCCCCGCCCCCACCCACTTGAGCATATTTTGTTTTTACTTTTTAATGTAAGTTAGTAATGTTATTAATTTCAAATAGAAAATGCTTAGATGCAGATTGCAAGGCCTGGGAAGTGCCATTTCCAGCGATCTGGTAGGCATTTTCGGCCAAATTTTTTTCATTCTAATGTATCCTTTCTTACTGAGGTTCTGTTGACCTTTGCACAATATTCAAGCTGAATGTTCTTAAATGTCATATTATGCCAATCTTGAAATTAACTGATATGACTTACATTCTGATTTGAGTAGTTGTATCTCACCGTCAATCAGTAAAGTAGATAACCTAAAGACCAAGCTCGTCAAATGATTAATCAATTTTTATTTTTATATACAAAAAAAACCTCCTATTCTTTGCAGTATTCCACTGCCTTTTGAGCTATCTACTGGATTAAAGTTAATTTTTCTTTATGGCTAATCATTAGGTAAGGGGGTGGACACGGAATTGTTCTTACGGCCAGCTGAAAATAACTGTGCCCTATCCAGGGCGGCACACACGCCTGACCTTGTAGATGATACCTTGACTCGCTACCGTACTTAATTGTGAGACATTACACCATTGATATGATGCTAAAGAATAGTATTTCGTCCAAATCAATTAGTCGCCCTGGTGGATTTTTACTCTTTCGTTTCGTTGTGACATTGTTAGTGTACGTTCTGTCTGTGTTTTGATGTAATCTATAACCACTATGCTAGTATGATTTAATCTGTGTATTTGAGAGAAGCTGTTTGTTTGAAGTGAAGGAAAGCACGTTGACTTTCTGGTAGCCTGTGAATGGCATCAACTATTTTCTGTGTAAATATTAAATTTGAGGCAATAGGTTAATCTGCTTGTTGATTGAGCAATATAATTAACACCATAAGAACACTTCCGAAACCAACAAATTCCTGACAAAAATTGTATTTTCAGCTGTTGCTTTTAAACGTGCAGTCGCGTATTTTACCAAATATCAGCTCTTTAATAGAGGGTGCTTTCCTCTACAGAAAAAAAGATGAAAAAGAAAGGGAATTACGTAAGAATTATTATCAAATTTTAAGTAAGTTAGGTTTTTTATTCACTGTACATATTTTCTAATTTGTTCAGGCAAAATTTAACAAATTATAAAACCATAAGGGTTATGATAATATCATGCATTCTGAATACCTTACTACCTGTATATTTTACTTTAATATAGCGCTCTAAATTTCAACGTAAAGCAAACACCGCAGTTAACCTAATTTATGTAGATATAAGCGTTAGTTCTAACTTTCATTAGGTTTGACGATGTGTATTCAACTTCTTTAAAAAGCTGTGTCAAGTTAGGTCATTTATCATAACTAAAACAAAATGAATGGATTTAATGTTACTTTCGTCCCTACCCCCCCCCCCCCCCCGCAATTCTCTCTCCACCCCTCTTTCTCCAACTCTCTCTCCACCTCTCTCTCTATTTGTCTCTCTTAAGATAGTGTAATAGAAACATTTTTTGCCATAAACGCCAACTTTTATTCCATGTAAACTAAAAGAAAACAATTCTGTTGAAGTTCTAGACTGCTACTTACGTTGCTATAGTCACCGGATATGACACATTCTTAATTTAAAAAGAGGTTATATGTTAAATTGGTCTGAATCTGTTGTCATAGAAATTTATTTTCCATCAGCTATACGTATATTTTAAACATTTTCCATTTTTGAGCTTGTATACATGTTTTTGTTCCTTCAATTTATATAACGCCAATATGTTATAACATATACAACTCCAATTAAATAAATAAGCTACATTAAAGTGTTACACATTTTAAACTTTCTAGCGAACACACGTGAAGCATGTAACCATAATCAAATAAACAATTTCATGTGAAACTAAATTATCATCTCGGAAGTTTCTTTTGAAGTTCTAACCTTTTGCTTACATTGATATTGATATGGAACTCACTAAAAACAAAATCATTATTCTAGTCTGCGGTATATGAATGTATTTTTTATCATCTGATTTTACTTTATATTATTTGCGAATAGTAAACATTTTTACCATTTTATGCTGGTATTTATTACTTCTTTCAAATAATGCAACAACATACGTTATATATCAATATGTACATCCACTTTAATTCATATAATTATTGATAATATTAATAAAACTATCTTAAACATGTTAAAAGTGAATATTATATTATGCAAGTACATTATATGTTACTATTTCTAATGTCCAATCAGAGAGCATTAAATTATGTTGAATAATACGAATTAATTTTACATTAGTTTAACTTGCGTTTTGCATACCGTAAAACAAATGATATGTGTTGATAGACATGTTTTTATTCTTTTTTTATCATTTTATTTCATTACAAAGGAGGCACCAAGAGAGGGGGATGGGGTAATACCCCAAGTCACGATGCTTCCTACTCCCAGTTTTCTGGTAAAACGAAACCTAAGTAGTTCTGTCCCCTAACTTTGCACTTG
>KN882276.1:115733-128059 GCA_000934455.1 Apostichopus parvimensis
GGGGATGGGGTAATACCCCAAGTCACGATGCTTCCTACTCCCAGTTTTCTGGTAAAACGAAACCTAAGTAGTTCTGTCCCCTAACTTTGCACTTGGTATGCCATTTTATGCAGGTACAGAAATGCTCTCCCCAAATTGTTTGCCTGTCATCAACCTGTCCCTCCCTCCCTCTCTCTCTCTCTGGAAATTATGGTACCATTACTGTAAGAAAAACCAATAAAATAAATTAAATTAAATAGTTCTATTGAACTATTGTTGTGTTACTTACGTCCATCCATACATTGTACATTACTATGTTTATTCATTACGTTCTAGCTTCTAATCAACTTTTCCAAAGGTTTATAACCCGAAATCTTTCAAGTATTTGTGTATATATGTAATCCTTTGGTAAATAATCAAGATAAAAGAATACAAACAACTTAACGATTTAAATGACAACATCGACCACAAGATAGATGGTATTAAACATCAACAAAATTAATGATAATTTGCGGATATGCTATTATGTCAAAATATCAATCGAATATTCCGCAATGATTTCTGCTTTTATAATTGTCATAAAAGTAACATAAGACTATAGTGGCTGTGAGCCGTACTATAGTGGCTCTGAGCTATACTTATGATTGTGAGCTGTTATTTACGATACACTTTAATTATTATCAGACTAAGTATATTGTGCATCTGTAATTAAATACTGAATTATATTAACGCTTGTAAAATATGGTTATTGCAATAAATATGAAATCGCGTTTTTATGAAGTTTTCCCTTTTCTGTTTGATTTGAGCGCATTTTGTCATATACAAATTTGAGTTTATCCCCCCTCCCCCCCCCCCCAGAATAAAGTCAGGGATGATCCTAGTGTAAAGTACATTAATAGGTATGTTCCGTACAACCTAATCAGTCGAAAAATTTTCAACATTGTTTCTAAAAATGCAAAATATAGTTCACTCTTATTTTGTATATAATCAACCTTCAATTTCTCAAAGGGAAGGGGAAACTCTCACCTTAGACCCTTCCTCTCCGCGACATAAAGTATCATATCATCCCCACCCTTCACCCAAAATGGTGAAATTAAAAGGATAAGATACTTAACCATAACTCAAAAACTGAATCTAAATTCGGAAGTCCGAAGAACGAGAAGGAAGGAGAAACCTGACGTTGACCTATACGTATATGGTCAGAGCCTTCACGAGGTGCTGAAATGTCAAACATTTGTCAATCAAGTTTAGATGAGAAGGTGTAACAGCAAATTGGAGACATGTCAGAGAAGAGCTCTGTAAAATGCAGCTGGTTAACCAAAGGGGACAGTTCTTCTCTACTCCATCTTCAATATATCATCACATTCCGTCGTAGTCTCGATGTAAGGAGGACTTGGGTTGAGAGTAGATTAGTTAAGTCGTTTGATTTTCGTGCCAATTTCTCTTGGGTGACAATTCTAAACAAACAAGTAACCCATCATCAATATTATAATGAAAACAAAGATATTCAAATTACTTCGGTTCCCTCATTATAGGTCATGTAATTAACAAAGAGGACTAATAATGCTTTCGAAATGTCGACTTCCTGTTGAAGACACTTAAAATATCCATGGTCCAGGCAGAATATAAAATTAGTTATGTATCCCATTCATATATAGAATTTCCTTACCGTTTTTATTCACTGCATCAATGAGCGAGTCTCCTTAGCAATCTACTTCACGAAGAACACATGCCTTGCTTTGTCTCCTAGTTGAATCTTTCATAGAGAAAAGACGGCAGCAGATGCGCAAATAGACCGCCACAGTGAAAGCAATTAATATATGTATCTTTGATAAAGTTAATTTAATTATTTTCAATGGTATAGCAAATCATAGATGCTAGTGGCGTTTATTGGACTAAAGAAGCACAGTAGGAGGTTTTCAGAAAAAAATGTGCACCATTTAAAATATTATATATCTGCCATGTTTTAGCAGCATGTCTGTTAATTACTGCAAGGGGGATACGATTAAATTTCTGTTAACCTATACGGTTAAAAAGTTAGACTAAAACATTCATTTAAGGTTATTTTCATTGTTTTGCAAATATGGAAGCTGAAGACTTGTTATAACGAACTTGACCAAACGAACTCTAGAAGAAACTTCAAGCCGTTTTCAAGAGCACCCCCCCCCCCGCCCTTCCCCGTTTTAACCAGTAGCAACGCAAATACAATATTTGTGGAGAAAAGATTAAGTTCGACCCTTACTGTATTCAAATTAATGAACATTCATGTCATTGCAAACATTTTGCTTTAATGTAGAAAGTACGTCATGATTAAGACGAAGCCATAACAACATAATTTCAAACCTGTGAATGTGCTATTATGTTTCGATGTTTTTAATACAAATAAACTGCGATTTTCCTTGTTAAATATCGGTAGTAATGAATGCAGTCGTACATCGCATTACATGGATTATATTTCTTATTGTAATTTTTAGATTCATATCGATATTGCGTTTACTTTAGTGCAATGGTATGTAAAATAAAATAATTTAAAATCAAAGTTTTTAGTGATAAGGTGAAAAAAACAATACTCATGTTTTATGGAGTATTTCTTTTCAATCGGTATTATTTGCATTTATAACAAGGTAACATTTTACTAAGAATAAATGAAAAGCTGGTTAAAAGATGATCTAACCAAAATCCAAAATGTTTAGTACTGTTTCCTAATGAAAGACTTTACAATTCCATAGTTATTGATTGAAACTTAATAATTATTCATCCTTGCGGGCGTGTGGGTATTCAAATTCGCTTCCTGCAGCAAAAAGAATCAAACTTAATGGGTTTAATTGCTGTTAAAGAAAGCAAATGTTCACCAAAACCATGTAATATTTCTGGCAGGTTTGATTTGTCTTTCTACTAAGTGCAAAGTATTAGTGGAGCACTGCATATACCGAAGCGAATAAACAAAAATAGTTCATAATTAATGATTGATGAAAAAAGACGACCTAAAGCGTATGGCAAACTATTGGATGCGATTGTTTCCAATGAACTTTGCAATGATATTTTAAGTGATGACGTCACATATTTAGTACGTATAATTAATGCCAGTGGTATATTTGAATGTCTTTTAAACAGTTTATGAGTGTATGAGTGTTGTATGTTTTTGAATTCAACAGTCTTCAAACTTAAGCTATTGACAGCAGATTGTAAAAATATGCACCAAAATTGATGGCAAATTTAGAAATGTTTGTACTGCATGGTCAAAGTGTGACACGATACCTAAGGAACCAGAGGTTCACTAACAGACACAAAATACCTTAACGTTTTAGTGGTTTAGTGTATTTTTTCTTACTAGTAGATGTTTTTATGATTTCTTTGGCAGTTGGTATATTGCCTTTAATGTGCTTTGTTATTTTGCTATCTACATGTACCACTTACTCCTGTCACTAATTCCTGTTTCATATCCATCTTCCCTCTTTAGAGCTTGTTTTCTTAAACTTCCAGCAGCCGCTTTAGACGCCAAGCTTGCCAATGTGGAACCTTTGGAGGTACGATACAGATGTAAATCACATATTCCTGTAATTCATTACTGGAAATAATATAGGACAACCAATAATACTCCCAAATGTTGGATGTTTTGTTTAACATTAGAACAGTCGCTGATCCTTATCCTATCAATAATTCAGATCTTATCAATAAATTAAAACATTATCTGGTGATATTTCAGGATAAATGGTCTTCTGCCTCACGGGATAGACTCTTAGAGCTGACTTCAGAGAAGCCACTCATTGCATACTGCACAGAGATAAAGGTAAGACCCGCACCAGAAAAATAAGATAGGGTACATCCTAACTCTAAATGAATTGGAATATTCCGATATGATTCTCCATACATCCATTCTTTCCTACATCTCTATATATGTTGTTAGAAACAAATAGTTCCCTGCCATTAAATCTAAATTAACATCTAGAATGTTGTCTGAATTCTTATTTCATTATGATTATGGTTCCTTATCTATACTACGTTTCAGAAGCCATCTTAGAAATACGGCAAGCAGTTTCACGCTTTCTTGTGTAAAAAAGTATATGAGTCATGAATTTAACACCTTCAGTGCAATATAAAATCTGCCTTTCACCAAAGAAATTGTATAGCCCCATATTTGATCTCTGCTTTGGAACGCACACAAGATGCATAGCTGTTGGAGTAGGCGCACTGCACTCTACAGCTCACACAGTGATACGTCATGCTCCAACTTAGCCCCACCTCTTTTTTTTAATGTCTCTAAATAAAATAAAATGAGAGAAACATTCAGATATTTTAGGGAAATTATAGAAATATAAGTCATGGATAGTGTCAACTCTAAGCCCAAAGTTTTTGTCTCAAATTGTTTTAAACCAATTGCGACAGGTTGTGCTAAAATCATGTAATTGCCCATCCAAATATATATCTCTAAATTCACAAGTGCAAAAGTCTACAACTCCCTTTCTAATTATGTAATTCAGCTGATCATCTTAATTCTTCTCATCTTAAATTTCAGAATAAAGTTCTTTCACTTTTCCTTTGTGACACAACAACGGAAAGTGACATCCACATTAATGACCTGTTGGTACAAGAAGAGTTTGCCAGATTCGCCATTCCAAAAACACCTCAGGTAGTTCACAGGTTAAGCTTGCTATCGAAATAAAAGTGTAATCATTGCTAGTTTTATTAAACTAAATCATTGGCTTGAAATAACAGACAGTTGGGAGTCACTTATCCATTTGATTTCCAATTATACTGAACTGATGGCAGTGATTACCTTAGTACCCTAATAATGCTGTGGTGGCTTAGAAGCAATGAAACACAGCATCTGGCATTCTGCAATATATTGGGATTTTCCTTGCTGGAAGTAAAGGAACCTATGTAGTCAGGTTGGTGTGTTTGTTTGTGTGCGTCTGTGACACTTGCTTGATTGGGTCCATAATAACTCAACAACTGAGCGATAGATTTTTGTCATACTTGCTGTGTAGATGTATTATAGGTAGAAATTTTACATTCACCTCAAATGCATTTTATAAAAAAAAAATTACAAAAATTATATCCTGCCAAATTCTTGGGGCATGGACCAAAATTTTAGACTTGCAGTACCTCCATAACCTTATTAAATATTCCACTTAACGAGGAACCATAGTGCCTGTTGGGCTCTTGTTCTTTCTAATTTGCCAGTAAAACAAAGAGTAAAGTGCTTAATGACAACAAGTTACCTCTTTTTATTGCTTATTTTGTTTTACAGACTCCTAGTCAAGGTAGTGAAGGAACATTTCAAAACATTTCTGGATTTGATCCATCAGACTTTGTGACCACCGTTGAACAGATTCCTGGCTTGGACCAGGTCTCTGAAGAAAGCCATGATGAATATCCTAATGAGATATATCCCACTGATGGAGATGCCTCTGGGAAAGCATTCCACCAAGGTTTGTTTATTCAGTGAATTAATCTTATAGATTCTTATTGTGGTCACATCCATTACTTTAATATTAGATGGGCCAAATATATGTTATAAATGAAAGAAATAATGACCAACTTTAACCAGCAATGACCTGAACCATGAACTTCCCAGATGATATTTGTATTAGTGATCTTTGCAGTTTCTTGTGATGTTGTTTCATGTTTGCTTAGAAAGAAGCCAAAGACTAAATGAAGTGCTTCAAAAGGACTTATGGTATTAGTGTGGCAAACATTTTCCTTAAACAGTACTGTCAGTGTCATATCTATTTCTTCATCATCAACTCAAAGAGTTGTCGTGGTGTGTTCTATTGTGTCATTAATTAATAAACCAATGGAGGTACTGTATCGCTCTATGTTTTCTACTAGCAAAGTATGTTTTATACTGCTGTTGGATCACAGTTCTTCAAAAATATCATTGGAGGTAATCCTTATACCATTTTAACAATATTGACATTAGACGGATATTGCAAGCATTGACCGATATCAAACATGCGTTCCCATAGAGTTTCTTAAACAATCCTAAATGACAGAAATAAGAACAGTCAGTAGTGTACTTGAATAGTTGATGATGTCATTGTCAAGATGCTGGCAACATTTCCTAACAAAGACAGAATTTATTAAGTTAAAGATCTATTGGTTTTGTACTCTGTTAGTGACAGAGGCAGGAGACCACAAGGACGAGGAAGAAGAAGATGAAGATACAGAAACTCAGGATAGAAACGAGGAAGAAGATGAAGCCATGATATCTCAAATGAACGAAGAGTTGGAGGAGATGGGAGGAGACAGCCAAAGTGACTCAGAGGTAGAAAAATGCTTTAGAAATATCAAATGTATAAATATATGTTCATAAAGGCTTTTAGACTAAAAAAGAATGTTAAGTCACCATGTCATTAGTAGGATGCTGATGGACTGTATCATAATGTAGCCAGGCTTGGCAGAACATAATCCTTTGGATTCTGCAATTTCACACAATAGGCCCTGCAAGTCTGTCAAAATAATTTCTATGGTTTGATGATATTGATTCAGCCTTGCTTCAGTGGAGCTTGCAGCTGCTGCAGCATTTTCTTTCAACATGGTGAAATTGCTGTACATAGAGGTACAATCTTGCACCAAGTAAGTTAGCCTATTCTAAAACAAACATTTGAATGGCAGGTTTCCCAGCTATATCCTTTGTTTGACAAAGATAATGGAAATAAATACGTTAATTGAAGTCTACCAATACTGGCTGTGTCTGAAAAGGCCCATTTAATACTTAGCAAACTGCTTAACATTATTCCAGTTTTCACTTGTATACTATCATATAATAACAAATTATAGCATTTTTTACACATAAAACTGCAAAAGTTTATGCATCTCTGCACCCTTTGAAACCTTTGCATTCAGGTTCTCAGACAAGAAACCCTATGATTTCTAAGAAAATTGTCATAAAATGTAACATAATATTAAAAGAATAGTCAAAGATGATGAGTGATTAAAAAGGAAACATTGTGAGTATCCTGGTGAGATGTACAACAGTAGTTGACATGACACATGAAGGACAACTGAAACAACACATGTAAAGTAAAGACATGAAGACATTATTGAATGAGTTAAAGAGAACAGAAACATTGAGTCATTGTAAGCTTCTAGAGAATGTGTGCCCTTAGAACATATAAAAACTATTAAAACATAATAAAATCTTCTGTATATATCTCCTTAAAAGATTGCTAAACTTCAGATTACCAGGCCCTGTCTTTTATGCCTTTTATACTGAAGATTGTATTAGAGTACTCCAATAAAATAAGTAAAATTATCTTTGGTTTTTTTCCTATTCACAGGATATGGAAGAGATTGAGGAAAATAATCTAAATTTAGAAGACATTTTGTTAACTATGAAATTCTTGGAAGGCAGAAGGTAAGCCCAATTTATATTGTCTTTCATTTCATCTCTCTTGTAATTGTATTAAGATGCCAGATAAGTTATTGTAGTAAACTGCTCTTTACAATGTAACCATTAACATCGATGAATCAAGGGAAATGCTGTATAATGTTATCAATTAGTAACAGCAACTAACATTCTTAGAGAAGAATGAATGTTGGGTAATGTCTGCAGAATCTTCTACAAATAGCCATATCAGCAGCAGTTTCTGGAATTTAAGCTGATGGATCAATAACAATGGGCATTTTTTTGTATATTTCTTTTCACAGAAAGAGGTTGCTAGCTGTGTTATCGTCAGATGAAGGTGTCAATGCTGTTGATGATTTGGATGAGACGGAGACACTAATTAGACATTTTGAAGAAAGGAAGACAAAAATAGGGCAAAGGAAGCCAAAAGGTTTGGACGTTGCAACATAAATTTTAAATAATTTTAGAGAGAACGTTTGTCTAAGACAGTGTTTCTTAAATTTTTCCACTATTCGCACCCTTTGGAAATTAAAAAATAAACTGCACTCCCTTTACCAGCTGCACATGAACTTAACGTTTCAGGAAATTTGTTTTTATGCCTATAGCTTTGCACCCACTGCAGTCCTGTCGGGCCCCCTAGGGTGTGTATGCACGTACAGTTAATAAAAACTGCCAGTGGTCTAAGAGAAAGGGACTTTTATCTCTCCATCTTGTGTTCCTCTCTGGAATAATCTGCAGTATGTTGCTTTGTGAAACCATGTTTAAGTCGATGCTTCAGATGAATTTTGGGAATGACGTGTACCAAGAAACTTGATAATTTATGATTTACTCATCAAATTCATTTCAAGAAAGGTTTTTTCTGTTCTTTATTTCAGAACAAGATGTCATTACATCAAAGCCAGAAGAGTTTCTCCCCATAGAACCAACCAGATCATCTCAGTTACAATCAGAGCAGCCAGGTACCATTCCTGAAGCAGTCAGCAGCAATCAAGAGGTTTTTTCATCTTCCAAAGCCGAGGATGAAGAGGTGAGCTTTGATGTTGACAACAGATATGGACATGAAGAGTCTGATCTTGATATTGAAGACCAGACAACAAAGAGCAGGGATATTGATGAACATGAAGATAATGTGGGAGAAGCTTTCACAACCAAAGTAGAACACGATGAGCATGAATTTCCAATCTTAGAATCGCAGGAAACAGAACAATCTATTCCCGAAAAGTTGCCTTCGAAGCCAGTGGTAGATCCAGCTCCTCTGAAAGATCTGGGTCAGATGCTTCGCAGCTCTCTCAAAATATCTGCGGAGCCGTTTCGATCCAAGCAGACGGCGGCTATATCCCCGTTTCGTAGACCTGTTGCTCATCTTCCTACATCGCCAAGTGCCTTTCTGGATAATAGAGATACGATGCAGAATGTTAATACTGGCCAGCAAGGTAGCTACCAAACTGATAGTGTTATGGAACAGCAGATAGGCATCAATGAAACTTATGATCAAATGCTACCTGTCAGTGAGCAAAGTCTGTATCAACATCAAATCCATGGCTACCAGGGACAGTACGTAACACCACCATTTGTGGAAGGACATGAGTACTATAGTGGAATGGGTAGAGGTCTTCCACTTCCTCAAACCAATCCACAGCTGAACAATCCTGGATATAGTAACACAGTTTTAAGAGAACCTCAGCTGTATGGAGAAACATTACACAATAATCCTATAAATGCCCCAGACGTCCCACGGATTGAACCCAACAAAATGGATCCAGGAGGCTTGAAAAATCCTCATATGGGATATTCAATGCCCGGAGGGGGACCTCCAAGACTGATTATGGGCGGACCTAGATTTGATGGATCTGGCAGAAATGGTATCCCTGGTATGGGATCACAGATTGTTAGACACCAAGGTGTTCAACAGTTCTACTCAGGTGGACTGGAAATGAGACATCCTAAACCTATGCAGCCACCAATGAGAAACCCTGCTCCACCCATGATTCGAGGCATGAGGGTCCCAGGACCACCAAGTGTCATAAGATTCCAAAATCCTGGTGCACAAGCTTTGCCAGCTTTCCACCTCTCTGGACCCTCCAACTTCAACAGTATGCCAGGAAGTACACCTTTTCCTCCCACAGGTATGGACAACATGCCCAACCAGAGCCAACATGGTTTGGGAGGTATGAACAATATGTATGGTGCACCTCCACCATTTAATGTGGGTAACAGAATGTATGCAACTGGTGTAATGGGTAGAGGTATGGGAAGGGGCACTTAGTGATAGCGGTTGACAGATAGAGGAGTAATCTCAACCATTTGGGTGAGAACACACATATTAACATGCAAGAGGATGCCTATGTAGAATGGTCAACATATGTGTTTAACACCTTTGAGTATAGGCTGACTTGACACAACTTTGCTGTAAAGCTGTAAAAAATAAAGCTGTAAAAAATCAGTTAACTTCAGAATTGGTCTGTAGTGAAGCTAGGTCAAGCCAAGGCAATATTATTTTTGGTTGCTATTGTCTACATGGTCCTGTGATTACCAGTTTATACTTTACACTAATACAAGCTGCATTGATGTGTCTCTGACTGCTTAGAGAATGTTTCCTTCATATTGTCAAACTAGTGTGATGACAACCAGTATGAACTCAAAACTGACACTAGGTGGATTTATATCTTTGACTATAAAATGGTCAATACTTGGTAGGTATTGTCAAAACAGTTTTACAATAACCAGTCTAAGCTCCATGCTGATACCAGACAGATATGTTACTACCACTTTCTAAGCATTGCTTCGCCACGTTACAATAACCCTCAATCTGAGACTATTAGTATACCTACACCCTCATAGTTATCACCCATCGGATCGATTTATTACTGTCATATTGGATATTAAATTTATTTTATGTTGGGTTCATATAATTACAGATTAAGAAGCATGTAACTCCCTGTTTTTAATTTTTAATTGTCTGGTAAGAAAGTAAAGTCATACTGAAAATGTTTGTTTTGTAAGCTCTAAGTGCGAAGGATCATAAAATATTAAGATGTTTATTTTTGAAAAGTTTTAATGTTTTTTTTTCATGTTTGTATTCTTTCATTTTTTTAATCCATGTTTATGTAATGAAAAAACATACAGCATAAAATAAATCCAAGTTCAAAGTATTGATATTAGTTTCTTAAATTTTTCTTTCCATACAATGTCTATCGAGTGAATGATTTCATAGGACTTCACATAAGATGCTCCTTGTCGAACTCTAATGAAAAACTTCCATAATTATAAAGTTTTGAAAACATTGTTGCAACTGACAAAGTAGAGCCACTCACAGCGTTTGGAGAGTTTTGCATTATGTACATCATTCCCTTCAGCTGAGATGTGATATTAGTAAATTTATAACGAAACGTAGATAGGCTGCAGTCCTTCCTTTGTCCATTAAAATAATGGACTATTACGTAGCAGTAACATTTGCATTCCATTCTAAAATATTTTGCAACTACCATTTCTACGAACCACTTTTAACTATTTTAAGGCTTGCTTGGTTAATATGGTATTAATTGCAAGGAAACACAAAGTTTTAAATATGCTTTAAGAAATAGCGAGGCTTATTGGACATAACTTTGGATCCAATTTTCGCTAGTGAGGCCAAATTCCCCTCAGTTTAGGCCCTTAGCCTTATCTTGTTGATGCCCTTCCTTAGCTTGTTGGTACCCCTCCTTATCTTATTGGTACCCCTCCTTATCTTGTTGGTACCCCTCCTTATCTTGTTGGTGCCACTCCTTATTTTGTTGGTAACCCTCCTTATCTTGTTGGTACCTCTCATTATCTTGTTGGTACCTCTAATCTTGTTGGTACCCCTCCTTATCTTGTTTGTACCCCTCCTTATCTTGTTTGTACCCCTCCTTATCTTGTTGGTGCACCTCCTTATCTTATTAGTACCCTCCTTATCTTATTGGTACCCCTAATCTTGTTGGTCCCTCTCCTAATCTTATTGGTACCCCTCCATATATTGTTTGTACCCCTCCTTATCTTCAATGTTGGTGCACCTCCTTATTTTGTTGGTACCCCTCCTTATCTTGTTGGTACCTCTCCTCATCTTGTTGGTACCCCTCCTTATCTTATTGGTACCCCTCCTCATCTTGTTTGTACCCCTCCTTATCTTGTTTGTGCACCTCCTTATTTTGTTGGTACCCCTCCTTATCTTGTTGGTACCTCTCCTTATCTTGTTGGTATTGGTACCCCTTTTTATCTTGTTGGTACCCTTCCTTATCTTGTTGGTGTCCCCTCCTTGTCTTGTTGGTGCACCTCCTTATCTTGTTGGTACCCCTCCTTATCTTGTTGGTACCCCTTCTTATCTTGTTGGTACCCCCTCCTTATCTTGTTGGTGTCCCCTCCTTGTCTTGTTGGTGCACCTCCTTATCTTGTTGGTACCCCTCCTTATCTTGTTTGTACCCCTCCCTATCTTGTGTGTACCCCTCCATATATTGTTTGTACCCCTCCTTATCTTGTTGGTGCACCTCCTTATTTTGTTGGTACCCCTCCTTATCTTGTTGGTACCTCTCCTTATCTTGTTGGTACCCCCTCCTTATATTATTGGTACCCCTCCTTATATTGTTTGTACCCCTCCTTATCTTGTTGGTTCACCTCCTTATTTTGTTGGTACCCCTCCTTATCTTGTTGGTACCTCTCCTTATCTTGTTGGTACCCCCTCCTTATCTTATTGGTACCCCTTTTTGGTTCATTGCTTTAGCAAAATGAACCTATGTAGTCAGGTTGGCGTGTGTGTGTGCATGTGTCTGTGTGTGTGTGCATCTGTGACACTTGCTTGCATGGGCGGGATTACGGGGGGGCAAGAGGGGGCATCCCCCCCCCCCACTTTCTCCCAAATCTTAGTTCACTTTTTTGTCGTTTTTGCAGACAAATGTGCACAACCCTAATCGAAATTATTCCCCCACAACAGCTCTATCAAATAGGCCTATTTGTTTCGAATCTAAGTCGAATTTGTGTTTAA
>KN882276.1:155687-167951 GCA_000934455.1 Apostichopus parvimensis
CATGTGGGCATATCCTGCAAACCTACCGGTAGCCCACAGGGGTTTGAGTTGGGAGAAAGGCCTTGACACCTTGAAACGACAAATGATGCCAACTACCCTCAAGTTAAAAGTCTGGCTGAGTTGGCAAGGCCAGTCAGCATGAAAGAGAAAAACTTTTTTTGCATTTCTGTCACCAAAGTTGCACATCTTTTTGGTTGCTATTTTACCTCACAGGTGCCATCTCCTGCGATCTGGGGGGTGCTGAAATCTCAAATTTTCTCTGTACGCTCCGCGCCAACCAAGGTGGCGCTCCGCTTAGATAGTAACCTGCGGCCCCCCCACAAGAAAGAACAGCCCCTCCATGGCCCCCCCCCCCACTCAAAAAATCCTAGCTACGCCACTATTCTTAAATAATCTAGCGGGGGAAAAGTTTTCATGAGAAAGGGAAGTAACTGCATCCGGAGGGGGGGGGCGGGGTGGATAGTGGGAGATCTGGCAGAACGTTACACTTAAGGGGGGAGGAGGGAGAAGGATATGACCTAGGGAATGCCGGACAGTATTTGTGGAGTTTTAAACTCTTAAGACTATTAATATGCAGTAGGTTTATTATCATATTTATTCCAAAGTCATTCAAAAGAAGGTCTCTTTGTTTAACTGCCCGCACTGAATAACATGAATAGGAAGGAAAGAGTATGTACAGTCTTTCTTTACAGCAATTAACACACACAAAACAGATTTAAAAGATCTCAGGATTTCAATCCAGCTCGGATCAAATCTGCTTCATTTCTCCTTTTGCAGAGTGTTCGACTCGCAAATATGTATATATTACTGAATGGACAATATGTATTTGCAATTGACTCTAACATCATGAAAGTAAACATGTTGTTATATACTGTTTTTATTTTATTTTTGACATTTTTCTTTTGAGGATACATCATTTAATCAAATATTGGGATATTCGACTGTATATGCTTCATTCTAAGACGTCATGCAATTCACTCTCAGTCAATTGTGACCTTATATATATATAAAGAATAGACGCATGCATACGTTATCTGTATTTAGGGATGGATTGGGTATTCAATTACATCGATAGTGAAAAGTTGACTATTCGCAACTGGAATAACTCAGTGTCGAAGCGGTTGTAAATACTGCCTGGAGCAGAAACCCTTAATAGCAACGCCCCCCCCCCCCCGCTCAACCCGACACCGCCTCCCCATCCCATTCCCGTATGAATGTATGTGTGTACAGCTGTGCTATTGTTCTTCACAATTGTTGCGAGTTGCGACTATTCAATGTCAAAAAATGTGTCAGTTTTAAATAGCAAACAATTTGAGGATTGTGCAAATAAGATTGATGTCAGGCTTATAACCATAAAGGCTTAAATGTCGTTAACGAACTTAAAGGAATATGTTCGGAATATAATCTAATAGTAGAATAATAGTAAAATAAGATATTTACGTTTGTTCAGCACTTTTTTACCAAACTTATCCACTGGCGGATCCAGGGCCTTTGTTTGGGAGGGGCCAAAGTGGCGTTAGAGTGATATGGGGGAGGGGTCTAAGGGGAGGGGGTGCCCCCTTTTTTTTCTATTGCTGAATGCCCTCAGATGCAATTTGGTGCGACAAAAGTGTACAATGGTGATGTTAATTTACTTCTAAAAAAATGTTTCCCAGGTGTAATTTTCTAAAATATTTATAAAACAAAGTTGGGATCATCTTTCTCAAGAAATTTTATTTTTCATAGGTTATAAATTTCTTACAACCAGCCTGTAACTGCAAATGGTGATAAACTGTAAATCCTCATGCTCATACATTTAATGTTAAACCAGAAAACGAAAAGGTTTAGACATCTCTTGACTGTCTACTCTTGATGACCTTTGACCTGACCATTTTGGGGCTAATTAGAAGTATGGACAGGTATAAAGGATTACCATGGAACATTTCTTAGTTGCTACTCAGCAGTGGAATTTTCCAGTGGCGGAGCTAGGGGTATTGGTCAGGGGGGGTGAGAATGGTCTGTAGGGGCGCTTTCGACACTATCTAAGCGGAGCGCCACCATTGGTTGGCGCGGAGCGTACAGAAATTTTTTGAGTAAAGATACACTCTAGATCGCCGGAAATGACCCTTTCCGGGCCTTGCTAATTTGCAGATAAACGAAGAATAAATAGGTGTTATCGCCATTTTGTCAGAAAATTACACCAACAAAATGTGACAAATGTCAATAGGTAGATGAGAGCGCAATAAAAAAGTCAATAATCGCGAATAAGTAAAAAGTGGTAAAAAGCTGAAAAGGGCGCCAGCAGTCCATTTGAGTCCGTCAGGGGGGGGCATCCGCCCCCCCCCCTGACTGTATGGACGCTCCGCCACTGGAATTTTCGTTCATGGTGGTTTTATTACAAGGCATTGCCTTTTTCCTGTCCCCCAGCAAGTTCCAGTAAGTAAGGGAATTTGTCTCACAAATGATAGTACGACATGTTAAGAGTGCAAGTAGTAAATTTTGGCTCACCTTTGGGGGGGGGGGCCATGGCCCCCGTTGGCCCCCCCTTGGATCCGCCAGTGAACTTATCGAGTATTACTAAAAGAAACAAGATTGCAAGGATCAAACACAGGCCCCGACAAAGATATTTTCAACAAACGAAGGTCACTCAGAGAGAGATTTATGGATGTGATTGATGCTCAACATTTTGTTTACCAGACAATTTCAATAAAGTACAAAGGGCATTTAAAAAACAACTAATTTTCAAACTTAAGTTCATTGTTTATGATCAAACTTTCATATTTTGCCAAGCTAATGTAAATCTTAATATTGAAAAGCACTGAAAACTTTATCAACGCAAAAAAGGTAATTTTATCAAGTGAAGACGACCGTCGATTTAAATCAAAAGATTCGAAATTGTTTAACAAAATTTAACTGACGTAATTTTCTCTATCTAATTTAAAAGTGATGATTACCTCGCGCTGATTTTATGTGATCTCTTCGAAGATAATAACAAACACTTTATTTTGTTCCTTAACTTAATTTCGGCAATCGCTCCTGTTAGCATGAGCTCGATGTTTTATTGGCTAATTAATTGATAAGTGATAGAGTGATAGATATTCTATAGATGACGTCATAATTATCATCAAATGACCCTGCAGTAAGATTTTACTTCTATGAAAACAATTGTTCGGATGAAGTATGACTATTGAGGATGAGTAACTGCATCAACAGGTCATAGCCCGGGATGACCATCATTCGACAAGAATGAACATTTTAATGTCATTCAACGGCAAAGTTCAGTGTTATGGAATGTACTAACACCTTTACTATTGGTATGTGCCGATGTGAATATGTCTCTGAAAAGCAGACAAGTTTGTAAATACTTGGTGTCAGTCCAGGTCTGTGAAATTAATCAAGTATAAACTCTGATACATTAAATCTCTTTCGTTTCATGTTTCAGTGTATGGGCGTGGTCAACGATTGAATTTCCATACCGGTGAATGGCAGGTAAGATATCATACATGTTTCTGTTATTTTTTCTTCTTCATATACTACAGCTGTCGACAGGTATTTTGAGTTACGTTTACTTTAATTTTTGCACTTTGATTATTAATGAAATAATTTGAGTTGGATTAAATATCTCTTTGAAAGGATATGTAGTATCGATCAATTTTTAAAGTCAAAATTAATTGTAGAGAAAATCTGTTTGCTCATGTACCAATACTGTTTGCACTGTTAATACATGCTTAGAGTATCCCCTTCAGTTTTCTGCTGTGGTTTGCTATATGATATAAATACTTGTCACATATAAGACTGTGTGTGATCCATATAGTAACTTGATATACAGATCTCTTTGCTCTCTGACTGGCTTAAATCCTTATCATAGAAAATGTTATAAATGGATAATCACTATCTTAGGGCTGGACGTGGTTCAGTTTTCTGAGGTCACCGGTTAGAATCCCAGTGGATACTGTATTAAGGTTGCTGTTTCAAACATCTCTTGATTATTTAATTATTTCAGACTCAATTTCCTATTTATTAATTGCTTTTACAAAATAATTTTGTTCATTTGTAGTTTCATTCATGTCTGATAATTTGTAATTATAGAGCAGATTCTTTGGCTTAGGTTTTATTGAAATTTCGAGTGACTGAATCACTTTTCAATAATCGCATTTCAAACCGTAGTTTTGTTGATTATCTAAACGATCCGTCACATCGTTGACATCTATATTTTCAACCTCAGAGAACACCAACGTATTAACCAATTCTTCGTGACTAACTTATTTTATAAGTTTGAAGTAACGACAAGTGCAAAGCAATTTTCTACCCAAATTCTCGCTATTTACCGGTATAATAGAGAGTAAACCTTGTAGAGTATTAAAACTTAAATCGTTAGGTTTGTAGCATTACTTTGTTTTGACATTTTCTGAAGTTTTAGTTATTCTGTATGTTTATTTCCTTTTGTATATTTTTACTTTTGAGAAGGTAAATTACTTCTATTTCTATTGCGAGCATGTACTTACCTATTCAGGGATATAATAACATTGAAATTAATTCTAATCAAATCGAACGTTGGACAATGATGAAATCGTGTTTCCCAAAACACATGTATTTTATTTAATTGACGGCACACAGATTCATTGATCTGTTTATCTTGGATCTTCGATTCACTCACATTAGTCAGATGTTCTGTGGAATAGCGAAACCAAGAAGGAATCGGCGATTGTTCTTGGAAACATGAAAACTAATTTGACTCTATAAATGATTCCAATATTTCTCTGCAAGTTCTCCTTTCAATTTATTACTTTCATTATGTTTTGTTTTGTCAGAACATGGCTAAAAATAAACTTCTCTTGATCATTGAAGACATAATTAAATATCACTTTTGTAGATACCAAGGCAATATTTTATTAACATACTAACAATGTTGTTTCACTTTATTATCAATAATGCGATGTTTCCCTCGTATTTCCTATCTTTCATCCTCTCACAGTATTGGTACAGTGACTACTTCAAAGAGCTCGATGAGGCAGCAACTAAAACTCAACAAGTAAGTAGAAAGAACTTCAATGGTAAGAATGCAATGTGCACGATCTTTAATACGTTGTAATTTAGCGTTGAAACTCATCACAAATCAATTATCATGATGAAGTGAATTTAGGCTCTTGATCGAGTCAACGTAGCAGCAGTAAGTCTGGGTGTCTGGTAAAAAAAAATGGCGTCTTAGTTTAAAGATTTAAGTTTGCGACCCCCAAAAGAGTTGAGCAGAACACACCTTTAACGAGAGAGGGTGCCATAATCATGATCTGGTAAGAGCGCATGTGTTGCATTTTTCCATCACATATACGCTTCAGAGGCAAGAATCGTCTCAATGTCACACACAGTCATGGACAATGTAGCAGCAGTATATGTATCGCAGGTTATTATCATTACATTAAATTAACACTGTATGATGAGGCTTTCATCGACAACTACTTGAACACAACTTCAGAGTTAGCATGACAGAGTAAGACTGTCCTGATTATATAGCACTCGTCCTACCAGTACAGCTGCCAGCTATTTGATTCCTAATCGAAATAAACACAAAAGGAAATTTAGAAACAATATGTGTGGCACTTTTCAGCTATTATTGTGACTAATATTGTTGGTTACCAATTTATGATCAAGGGAAGTGAATTAAACTCTTGATCGAGTCATCGTAGCAGTATTATGACTGCTTTTCTGGTAATATTGATGAAACGTCTCAAGTTTTAACTTAGCGACCCCCAAACAATTGAGCAGAACATACGTAATTCAATGAGAGGGCGTGCTATCATTATTTTGCTAAGTGCGCAAAGTAAGCATTTTTCCACCAATTACTCTTAAATCTTCACAAAATTAGGAAGAGACAACAAAGGCCACACGGAAGCTGTCACTACACATATTGTATTTCAATGGGCCTATAGCCAGGGACTAGACTTCTGTTAATGGGGTACCAATGCTTTTCCTGGGGGGGGGGGGCAGGCAACACCTTTCTAAAAAAAAGTTCTTGAAACTTTTTGCAGGGAGTGGTTACAGATGTTTGGGACCTATGTCTCTCGCTCCACCCCCCCCCCTCCCCCTCCCCGTTGTCACGCCACCGCCTGTGAGTTATTAATGGAACTAAGTTAAGAAAAGACAAGACCTACAGAGGTATGAATCGTCTCAATGCCACACACAGTCATAGACAATGGAAATGTGACTAATACTGTTGCTTAAATTTAGCGTATCTAAAACAAATCTCTATCCATCCGACCCATCCCCCCCCCCACCCACAAGACAAACACAACTTGCCCATCAATTTCAATGTTTAAATAATCGTTTAATAATCGCATTTAAAACAAATATTTAACCCCCCTCCCTCCTCCACCCTCCCCAAAAAGAGGTCAAACTGAATGCTCAAACTCCTAAGTTACTCTCACAATACATTGCTTTCCTTTTTTAGGGTCGTCAGAGGACCAGACGGAAATGTACCATATCTTGAGGTGAGTTTAAAGGTTAAGATATCAGTATATATGATGATGGTCTAATGTGATACATGTACAATAAGATATTATCAGTCCTGTATACCAGAATGCTACCCTGCTGATAAATCATGTGTTCCTGGTAAACAATATTAGAAATCAGTTTTTGTCTGGATTATATCGATATCTGCCACTGACAATAAAACTTCCTAAGAGGAAGTATATTTAAAATTAATCAGGCAGATTATTCATAAGTAAGTAACCAATCAGAAATCTCTTCCTCGCCCGTCCCTTCCCGGTAATTGTGTCATAGTTTTATATAACATGATTAGATAATGGGTATGAAAAAAAAACATTGAAATATATCTGAAGATTAGGTGGCATCATCATCATGCATAGAAAGATCGCTGAATAAAATTAAGCCTAAAACAGTAAATATCCTATAGCCATCTATCATACAATTATTTAATTGTACTTAGGAAAGCGCACAGTAATAGATAACCACATTTGTATCCGGTTTTTTCAGTTCTTCAGTAGAGATAACGTCCGGCAATGACATACAAATGATTCAACCTGCACACCTGCTGAGTGACAGTTCGTTTATTACGTCAGTGGCTACTAACAATGTGACGAATACTACATTTAAAATTCTTCCATTAATGTTGAAATTTGCAAGTTCACACAGTGGTAATGTTTAGTTACGACACAAGAAGTAATTGCAAATAGCCGGAGACATTCTTTAATATATTCCTTGATCCCTATCATAGTGTAACGTTAACCTCCGTCCAATGTACACAAGCACAGTCAACCAAAATGATGAAGAGAACTTTCTGTGTTGTTTCTTAAAAATCACTTTATTTCTCAAATTTGTACAGATGATTATTCTTAATTGGTGAGTCGAAGAACAGCAAGACGGATTTACAGTATCTCAATGTATAAAACGGTTTCAACCTTGAGTAATTGCTCAAGAGTAACACTGAGCTTGGAAACTAGCAATGACCTATGATGAGCATATAATAATAACGTATGCCTGAGTAAATACATTCACTGGTATCTGAGAAAGTTTCTCACCAGCACAGCTACTCGCGAGTAAGCAGAGTATAATAGATAACAATAAGCAGTGTTCTCCCCAGTTCATATACCACAGTTGCTCTTGAGTAAGTATCCTATGAGCAGGTCTCTAGTATGCAGCTAAACATTGAGAAGACAACTGAGCAAACGTCTCAGGAGTAGATTTCTCATAAGTGAGAAAAATATTGTTTGAGTAGTTCTCTCACTAATTTGAGTAAAGGACCAGCGAGTAGATTTCTCATGAGTAGGTAAACGATGAGAAAATATAATTGAGTAGTTCTCTCACGAGTAGATGTCTCGCGAGTAGATAACTAATGAGCAGGGGACCAGCGAGTAGATTTCTCATGAGAAGGTACACGATGAGAAAAATATATTTTGAGTATATGGCTGGCTAACTATTGAGAAGGTATTTGGCGAGTAAATCAATCACCAGAGAGATCCGTTCACGTGGTATATAATATAAGGAATTTGATTAAAAGTATTCCAAGTTCGCTAGATCGTAAATTAACAGTCTTTCCCAAAATCTAACAGACAAATAACTACCAAATCATGGCTAACGATCGTTTTAAAATTGACAACCAACATGTATCATCATGAACTTGTTTAAATATATACCCCACTTACGTTCAATGGCTACGTGACTTTCAGTGGCCTATAACACAATAACGGGTCAACATATCGTTCCTTATTTTTCTTAATTAACACTTTGGTCCCTACATATATTCTGACCCAAATTACTTGATACACGTAATTTGACACATTTCTTAGCTCGCTACGTTACGACAAAGCACTGCTTCGAACACAGTACCTAACGTTGCAATATATTAACCAGCCTATCGAACCTAGCCCTTCGTTAAATTCTCGAACTAAGTTTACTCTGAATAACACAACCGTTTCGTGTCCTAAACTAATTTACGGATCATTGCAACAATTTGTAAGCAATAGGTCATTAATTTTACAGCTAAACGTGTCCTTGATCAAGTAATTAAACTTAGATAAGGCCCAATTTACCTATAATTCCGACAACTTAAATGTATACGTCTTAACCGCTTGCGTTCTCTCGTTCGACTCCCTAACACATGTGTAAAATCAATACAGGTATGTACGGTAATTTTCCATAGGAATTTCCAACGTTATAACAATACACAAGAAGCAACGGGTGATGCAATCAGCTGTTCAGTGATTGGCTAGAAGCCTCACGCACGAGTATATGCAAATACGAAACAGGGTCGATTTTGGGGTCAAATAAACTTTGCCTAAGAAGTTCACCGGCTTATTCCGGTATTAGATAAAAAATAAAAAACATAGAAATATAAACAAACATAGTGAATATAAATTTTCGCTACAATAGTAATGTATCCTTTCCTACTAAGGTTTTGTTTACGTTTTGCGCACTGTTCAAACTTTTCTTACATGTGACGGTCTTGAAATTAACTGATATATCTCACATTCTAATTTGAGTATTTGCATCTCACCGTCAATCAGTAAAGTGCTCGTCAAATTAATAATCAATTCTTATTTTTAAATAAAAAATAGTCCTCCTATGCTTTGCAGTATTCCACTGCCTTTTGAGCTACCGGTATCTACTGGATTTAAAGTTGATTTTGTATCGCTAATCATTAGGTAAGGGGGTGGACACGGAATTGTTCTTACGGCCAGTTGAAAATTATTGTGCCCTATCCACGGGCGGCACACACGCCTGGCCTCATAAATAAACTGACTCGCTATCTTAATTGTAAGATATTACACCTTTGATGTAATTTCTTAAGTACAGTATTTCGTCCAAAATCAATCAAATTGATTTTTTCTTTCTCTTCGTTTTGTTGTGACATTGTTAGTGTGCGTTCTGTCTGTGTTTTGATGAAATCTATAACCACTATGCTAGTATTATTTAATCAGTGTCTTTGAGAGAAGTTGTTAGTTCGAAGTGAAATAAAGCACGTTGACTTTCTGGTAGCCTGTGAATGGCATCATAATATTTTCTGTGTAAATATTAAATTTGAGGCAATAGGTTAATCTGCTTGTTAATTGAGCAATATAATTAACACCATAAAAATACTTCCGAAATCAACAAATTCCTGACAAAAATGTATTTTCAGCTGTTGCTTTTAAACGTACAGTCGCGTATTTCACCAAATATCAGCTCTTCAATAGAGGGTTTTTCTCTACAGAGAAAAGATGAAAAAGAAAAGGAATTACGTAAGAATTATACTCAAATTTTAAGTAACTTAGGTTTTTTTCACTGTAAATATTTTCTATGTTTTCAGGCCAAATTTAACAAATTAAAAAATCATTAGGGTTATAACAGTATCATGGATGCTGAATACCTGACTACCTGTATATGTTACTTTAATACAGCGCTCTAAATGTCAACGTAAATCAAACACAGTCTTAAACCTAATGTATGTACATATATACGTCATTAGTTTTGACGTCCATTCAACTTCTTTAGAAACCTGCCAAGTTTGGTCATTTATCATAACTAAAAAGATGAATGGATTTAATTTTAGTTTGTTCCCTCCCTCCCTCTCTCTCCCACTCCCTCTACCCCCTGTCTCTCTTAAGTTAGTGTAATAGAATCATTTTTGGTGTCGATGATAATCGTAACCTTTGCATTCATGATGGCGTATGTGTTTGGTGTGCGTGTGTGTGAGTGCGTTTGTGACGCCCAGCTTTGTAAACACGATATCTCAATACTGGAAGCTTGGGCCGACCTCTAATTTAGTGTGTAAAAGTACCACATTGTGTAAAGGAAGCCTATTGTTTTTAGGGTCATCATAGGTCAAACCGTGAAACCCTTGTAAACATGTACACCCTCACTACACATCAGATTCACTACATCAGATTCACGAAGAAAACTGCTCATGATACATCATCGAAACCACAATGCATTTTTGCATTCTTGTTTTCATAAACGTCGATTTATTCCATGTAAAGGAAAAGAAAACAATTCTCTTGAAGTTTTTGACTGCTGCTTACGTTGCTATAGTGACCGGATGTGACATGTACTTAATTTGAACAGAGATACATGTTAAATTCATCTGAATATGTTGCCATAGAAACTTATTTTCCATCAGCTATACGTATATTTTAAACATGTTCCCTTTTTGAGCTTGCATATATGTTTTTCCTCCTTCAATTAATATAACGTCATTATGTTTACATACATACATAGCTCCAATTAATGTTGTAATCTTTAGGGGAACATCTTCATAGATAAGCTACATTAAGGTGTTGCACGTTTTAAAATTTCTAGCGAACAAACGTGAAGCATGTAACCCTAATAAATCAAATGATTAAATTTTGCTTCCGTTAGATGTATGTTTTACGTAACGTAGAACAAAGGTATTGGTAACGAAGATAAAAGCCTGATCTATAATTTCATGTGAAACTAAATTATAAACTCGGAATGTTTCTTTAGATGTTCTTACGTTTTACTTACATTGTTATCGATATTACATTCACTATTAAAAATCATAATTTAGTGTGCCATATATAGGAACGTAATTTCTATAATCTGGTTTTACTTTATATTATTTGCGTATAGTAAACATTTTTACCATTTTATGCTGGTATGTATTACTTCTTTCAAATAATGCAACATCATACGTTATATATCAAGACGTACATCCACTTTAATTTATATCTTAATAAAAATATTTTAAACATGTTAAAACTGAATATTATATTATGCAAGTACATTATATGTTACTATTTCTAATGACCAATCAGAGAGCATGAAATTATATTAAATAATACGAATTAATTTTAAATTAGTTTAGCTTGCGTTTTTTGCATACTGTAAAACAAATCAAATGTGGCCGTTCATAGACATTTTATTATTTTTTTTTGTTATCTTTTCATTTCATTATAATGGGGGCACCATTTAAGGGAGATGATGGGGTAATTCCCCAAGTCACGATGGTTCCTACTCCCAGTTTCCCCCAGTCGGCTCTGGTAAAAAAGAAACCTAAGCAGTTCTGTCCCATAACTTTGCACGTTATGTGCAATTTATGCAGGTACAGTTTTGCCATTCAGAAATGCTTGTCCCAAAATTTTTTGCCCGTCATCCACATGTCCCTCATCCCAACCCCCCCTCTCTCTGGAAATTAGGGTACCATTACTGTTAAGAAAAACCAATAAAATAAATAAAATAGTTGTATTGAACTATTTTTTTGTTACTTACGTCTATCCATACATCGTACATTACTGTGTTTATTCATTACGTTCTACCTTATAATCAATTATTTCAATTTTTCCAAAGTCTAATAACCCGAAATCTTTCAAATGTTTTTGTATATGTAATCCTTTGGTTAAATAATCAAGATAAAAGAATAAAAACAACAACGATTTAAAGGACAACATCGACCACAAGATAGATAAAACATCAACAAAATTAATGATAAATTGCGGATATGCTCTATATGTCGAAATATCAATCGAATATTCCGCAATGATTTCTGTTTTATAATTTCCATAAAATTAACATAAGACTACAGTGGCTTTGCACCGTACTAGAGGATGTGAGCCGTTCTAGTGATTGTGAGCTGTTATTTAAGATAAACTATAATTATTATCAGACTAAGCATATTGCAACTATAATTAAATACTGCATTTTATCGGGCAGCATATTGGTCATTAACGCTTGTAATATATGGTAATTTCAATAAATATGAAATCGCATTTTTATGAAGTTTTCTTTTTTCTGTTTGCTTTGATCGCATTTTTTCTTATAAATATCCCCCCCCCC
>KN882276.1:190166-203906 GCA_000934455.1 Apostichopus parvimensis
GACTAGTGCTCTCCTTAATGGCCAAGGATTGCGTATTCCAGTCTTTTATAGTACTAGGATAGAAACTATACTGAAAAGCACGATGATTATGTTGATTTTGAATATAGCGGCCACGTCTCTCTGGTGGAGGGGGGCACCCCCTCCCCTTAGACCCCTCCCCCATATCACTATAATGCCACTTTGGCCCCTCCCAAACAAAGGCCCTGGATCCGCCAGTGCCCTGTCATGAAGTTGTTAAATATGATATGTCTATCATGCATGTGATTAAAACTATAGAAACCTACGGTAAAACGAACTTGAAAAAAAATCTGCTATAGCGGATGCGTATATATGTTGTTTGTTCGCAAAAAGTTTAGTTCATGCAGGTAGAATGATTTTTTTGCCAAAATACTTAAAAAGAAATTACTGCCTGCACAATATATTGTGTGTGTTACTTAGTTCAGCTATTGTTATTTGTCGAATGTAAAAAGTGAAGAATGTTTTATACAATGCCCCTTTTCGAGAACCAGTTTTGCATTTGTGAACGAATTTGTTACAGAATGTCACTCCTCGGAGGTCGTCTTCTAGAAACATTCCACCAAATTAAGTACATTGCGATTGCACACATACCGCAGGTTAGTTCATGCATTGGCGATTATATTTCCCATATGAGGAAATTGCTGAAAGTTTTATTACAAATATGGTCAAAATGCATGCGATATATGGGTAAATATTTTATAGTAATATTGCAGGTGTAAGATGTGTAGTAATTACATAAAATTTAATAATGAACTTTATCAGTTCACAAGTTTTAAGCGTACCATAACTATAACACCAGTGCAGCTCGTATATAACTTGCTATGTCTAGCTATTGTTTTTGTATAGCATATTACCTGGTAGCATTTCATACACAATATTGGTCTTTTGGAATCAGATCAACACTTTAATCTATTTTAAGAAGCCCCTGGGAAACTATGCGCGTTGCAATTATTTTTTCGCGCGTCTCTAAAGATTATATTGCGCCAAAGCGCTGTAACAGATGTGTGCACATCACAACTAGCGCATTAGGATGCGCGCGTCGACACATGTATCCCAAGTATAGTTGCGCGCACATCAGTTTCTAATTGGATTTCGAATTTAAGATAGAACACACTAATTCAGTCTTTACTTTGCAGGTGCTTCTTTAGTATTTGTCTTAGCCATATCTGCTTTGTGCCGACACTTAAATCATGTTCCTGCATGCGAGCAGCCTCAACTGTAGTCACCTACTGGAATATATTGGATTTAATGGATGTAATAAACACTATAGCATATGTGAAGAGATAACAGATCCAGAGACCACGGCAGATCATAAGGATATTCCTGAAGTGAAAACAGGTGAGGTAACATCTCGTATTTATCATCTTCACTTGCTACATTTTCGAAATGGTTGAAATAAGCCTAATTCACGAAAAAAATCCGAATACAAATGTAATGTTCCTTCTGGCACTGCAGGCTCTATAAATTTTAACTGGTTTCGACGAGACTGTATCGATTAAATCTGCGACGGAAGTGACTAGGCTAGGCCAAAGTTACGAAAAATTGAACCTTCAAACAATGAAATAAGACCTTGTCTAGGCATATTGGCTAGTGTATACCAGTGCGAATAGCCAATGTGTAACACAGTACGCGAAATCATCGTAGACCACCATACTTAATTATGTTTCCTGAAAAACCGATCAAAATCCAGGACTTTCAAAAGGCAACTGAGTCGATCACGACAAGCCTTGGGGCCGTTGAAGCTGATCACATGTACCTAGTGGGTTTTGCATTCCCCTCCCGCGCCCGCATCTTCCCCCCCCCCCCTCCCTCCCGTCTTCAAAAAATTTATAAGGTCAACATGCAAGGTTGTGCAAATAACTACTTTAAGTTTTGTGCGGGGTTGGACAGGAGAATCACTCCAGCCTCCTCCCCCTCACCCCCCCCCCCCCCCCTCCCGCCCCATGAATCCGGGCCTGCGTTTGACAATGTCTAGCAATTCACACGTCACTGCTGAACTTTACGTTAGAATGACCCCTAAATTAATTTGATATTGAGCTACTTTTGGCTATCCATGCACAAGATTGGGAAATATAATGATACTTGTACATTATAAAGGTTTCTTGCGTTATTGTGCTTTATGTGTTATAAATTCTGGAATAATAAAGTCTGAAAAAGGAATATCAAATTGTTCGTCTGTAGCGACGATGTATGTGATGCATTTTGAGTGTACAAAGGACAATGAGTGTTCCACGTAGTACCCTGCTGGTTTTACCTATTGAAGCAACTATACCAGTGTTTCATAGCACAGGTATATATTTTCACAAGATCCAAAAGTATACATATGCGAATGCTGTAGCCTACTTTTGCTATGTTTTGTTCGCACAAGTTGTAAGAATTATGTTTGGTAATTATATAGCCTTTCAATGTTGACAATCACAATAACAACTTCAGCCCGTTTTTATTATGCAAAGTGTGTTTATCCATTGATTTGTCGAATGTGAAAACCGAGTATAGACTATTGGATAAGGTGTGATGCAGTTTAGAAAAACAATCTGTTGTAAAGTTTCAGTGATGGTTTATAAAATTTGAAGACTCGCCTCGTCTTAGATTATTCTGCCAGGTGTCCAACTAATCTCCCACCCCCCCCCCCCCATCTCTACTACCAAACCTGAGTTCCGGATACCGAGGGACCCGACCGAACGTTCGGGTACCGCGAATCGAAACGCATAAAACGGGTTTACCCGTTTCCTGCTTCTGTTATGTACTCGTTAAAAACCCCTCTCGGATATCACAACGAGGATGTTGGTACGCAGCGCAGCAGTGCTATAGTAACAATGCGATCAACACCTCAAGACTAGTGCTCTCCTTAATGGCCAAGGATTGCGTATTCCAGTCTTTTATAGTACTAGGATAGAAACTATACTGAAAAGCACGATGATTATGTTGAATTTGAATATAGCGGCCACGTCTCTCTGGTTTCAAGAAAGGATTAGTCTCGTTTGGGACTGCAACTAGGCCATGCATTCTTGGAGGAAATCGCGTAACTGCTACGCGAGTGCTTTCATGATTTCAATAATTCCGTAGGTCTGCATGTTTTGATTCATCAAGACACACGAATACGGAAGATTAATTTCGTGAAAAAAATTTCTTGTATAGTGTTTAGGTTGTTGTAATTACTTACTATTTCACGTTTAAGCCATTCTTAATGATTCTTTTTCGTGTGTGGATAAAATCACTCATCACCGAAAACGAAAATATTATATCAGTGAATACTACTCAAAATTGAAACCTTCAATCCATCGCAACAGCAACAACGTACGTAAAATACTATACATTCCCTCTTCAAAACATAGCACATACCTTCCAAGCAAGTACCGATTTCAAGCTAATTGATAGTTCTAAACAAGTCTACACAAAGTGTGTGCGGTTTTTTTTTTCCCAACCCGATGGTTATGCAAGGTTTTCCCATTGACTTAGTGTGGTACGTGTTAGGCTATCATGTGGTCGAAGGTAGCAGCAATAATGAAAGAATTCCACTGATATTTTTAGTGCCAGCTAACTGCGACACAATTTGAGCGAATAAACATATGGTTAGGCTAGATTTCCATGTTGACTCTTTGGAATTTTAGGCTACCATGTGGTCAGAGATTTGTGGGGATTTTACGCAAACATAGTTTGTCGAGTGCACGTGTGTTTGTTGTCATCAAGCAGCTAGCTCTGGCAGTCCATGGCAAGTGCTTTCCTCTCATGGTTGTAGCTACTGTATACGTTAGTGCATGCGTAAATATTGATTTTCTCAAAATTATGATTTTTGCATTGATTTATTTCATAGAAGGTAGACTGGTAAGGAAGTTTACAGCATGTTAAAATGGATTATAGACGGGATTACAAAATAAAAATAATCGCAAATGGCTTTTTATTAAACGTTAATTCCAAATGCGATCGTTTAGCGATAAATCGCTACACGGTCACGCTACACGGTCTTTTAAATTCAAGTTAAAAGTCGAAATTCATTACGGGAAACCCCGGCTTGGCAACTTTTGACATTCGGGATTTGCAACAAAAAAGTCAGGGAGTCACGCAATCCCGCGGCTAATGCCTGCGAACCCTGGATCGTATAGTTAAAGCCTTGAACAGTCGGAAAATTTTTTTTTGAAAGGCTTTTCTTTATTTCATATTGCATTTGCATTATTATTTATTATACATCAAAACATGAAATTCAGTTGTTCATAACAACAGGAGTATCCCTTGCAAACGTTTATTTCGAAGGTGCAATGTAAGGTGATATAGTGATCTGCCGTTTATGTACATTGTACATTGTGTTTGGCGAGTTCCGCCTTTCGGTCCGGAGTTTCGGGTCCCCTTAACCCGACCAGGTAATGATAACGGGTACCCGGTTCCGAATTTTTGCTACCCGAAGTCGTTACAGCCCCCCCCCCCCACCCCTTCCCAAATCAAATTGGGTTCCTACGCCTATGACGATGCATATATAGATAGCAATACTGCCAAATCGTACGATATGTGATTGTCAGTGAGGTGTCGCGACATACTAACGAGAATGTATTTTGTGTCTGTTCAGGATAAGGGACAAATAAAATTGTTAGGTGATGGAGATGTTTTTCCGATTTTAAATTCAGCACGAACTTCGTGTTTGTTTCTGCATCAAGCTCTACATGGGAGGGAGTTTGGAGGGGTCGGAGGATACATATTGCTTCCACTTGCTATGTGGAATGAATCGCGGAATCGCTTTCGAGACTCGCTGGCATATGTCTATTGGTTTGTCTTAACTTCTGCTCTCCAATCCATCCCTTGTTGAGCATCTGATAAAAGTACATATTTTCATATATCTTGCGATTACTCTTAATGCGAAATAGTTTGATTTAAACCATACGACATGATTATAGTTATACTGTGTGTTTTCATAATCAGATTGACACAATTGAAGTGGTTGTATTTTATCTGTGACGGAAACGTCTCTGATATTAAATCACATAGCATGATGACACCTGCTGGAATGTTAAACCACATTGTGACGAACTTGAAAGTTGTAACATATTTGATTCATTAATTCAAGTAAGACGTGTGTGTACATGTCATATGTGTATATATAGGTCACCTAGGGGTGGAAGTAGTTGTTGGAAAATAATTTGTCTCAGTTAACCGATTTATTGTTGGTTTTTGCTCGTCGGCGTTTGTTGTCTGCAAGTGAAACATATCGACCGGTAAAACTAGGAGGGGGGGGGGGGGGGAGTAATAAGCAAATATAGATTTAGGATGTTTTCAATCTAATATGTAACAACTGGAATATAAAGTAAACCTTCTTTTCATTCCATGATGATATGAAGGCCTACATTATCTTGTCGCTAAATGACATTTGCAGCTCAGGTCAACAATAAATTAAATGTGACGAAAGTATAAAAGTTAAACCCAACACTTTCTTCAGAAGTCACTGAATTACCACTCGCCAGTAAATCTCATTTTTCCTCCAATGCAAAGAATCGAATACATAACCAGCTTTGGCGGTTTTAAGTTTTTTTTCTAAACTGATGTAAATGCCGAAATGTTAATCCATTATTTTATAAATCCTAAAAATTCAATCGAAACATTTTATAAGATCTGCATGTTTTGGGGTTAGGTTCCCCTTCCTCTGCCCTAGCTTCCTCTCCCCAGTAACTTCCTCTCCCCTTCCTCTTCTCTTCCTCTCCCCTTCCTCTCATTTTACTTCATGATAAGATAAAGAGCACCATTGGATGACATTCAACATCATTTGTCTTTGACAAATGTGTGATGAATTGTAAACATGTTGTATGAAATGTTAATCCAGTATTTTATAAATCCTAAAAGTTCAATCGAAACATTTTATAAGATCTGTTCAGGGGTTAGGTTCCCCTTCCTCTCCCCTCCCCTTCCTCTTCCCTAGCTTCCTCTCCCCTTCCTCTTCTCTTCCTCTCCCCTTCCTCTCATTTTACTCCATGTAAAGATAAAGAGTATACCATTTGATGACATTCAACATCATTTTTCTTTGACAAATGTGTGATGAATTGTAAACATGTTGTATGAGGGCATAAATGTCATATTCTTTCCAAATTCTCATCGAATTTTGTATTTCTGATCTAATGGTCTGCAGTATATTAGAAAAATATTCATCCACTTTTATAATTGATGAACTTTGCCTTTTAAATAATCATTTCTCAATGTCGATGTACATTAAAAGTTTTATAGGAATGCAACCTGGACTGACAGCAATGTTTTAATTACTTTTCAATATACCAAAATTTAAATTTCTGCCTGAAATCATCCTGATATAACAACTTGAACTTCAGGGTGGATGCTTATATGCAAATTATTTCATCTGCTATATAATGCTTAGTGGGTATGATATACCGTTTTGGTAAACGTCACATGTTTCTAAAGAATATATATAGCCTGTGTTGTACATACCATTAGCACAACGAATACACAAGTTAAGTTATTCTATATATAGGTATAGAAGAGTGTGCAATGGTGTAACTCATATATGAAGAAGTAGGGAAATATACCTAAAGAAAGTGGCTTAAGGTTTTGGGTAGACATCTAAATAGGGTTTAAAATAACCCTTTCATAGCCCACTCATGCACCCACTTAGAATATGTTTTAATAATAACTACTGTCAATACCACCACCAATGCAGTTTCAATTCCCCTTTTCTTCTTATTCCCCACCTTACCCCATCCCACCCCGGCCCTACTACCTTGCTAGTAATGGCTGCTATAATATTCAATTTATGATAAAAGTAACAATGGACGTAAAGTTTCCTATTACTAAATATGAGCAAACTGATATGTATATGAAATCAATATACCCCCCCCCCTTCTTTCCCCCTAACATCTCAAACTCTGTAAGTTCCATGTAATCACTGATTATTCTGCTTTGCCTTTATGTTTATATAAGTATTTGCATTTTTAATCGTATTAAAAGCTAAAGATAATATCAAAGAAAATTAATTACAATTAACGAGCACAGGACAACAGCAACGAACAATAGAAAAATCAAACAATTAGCATGAACAATAGAAACTCAAATAATGTAGAACACTGTATTCGTTTTTAATTTATTTATGCATAGCAGAAACAGAAGACAAGACACATTTCCCCTTTTTATTTCTTCCTTTTTTTACTCTCTCTTATTTTTGGGGATGGGCAGGGTGGGGTGAGGAGGTGGTGGGTGGGATGGGGGGGTTTGTATAATATCTTTGTTAGACAATTTTTCATGACATTAACAAGGTAAAGGAGGGGTTTCTGGCTTGGGGGACCTGGTACGCAATTCAGTCTACCCTAGTGATGTAGTAGGAGGAAGGAATGAAACCAGATAAATGAAAGATCAAATCATCTATATCCCTCAGTCCCTTCCTTTCAATTTTTAACCAGTCCCCCCCCCCTTCTTCTATAAACAAAATATGAGGAAAGACATTCGTAGTTGGGTACTTTAGACTATATATATCACTTGGGGACCCGGGCCATTCCTGTTCCAGAAAGCATTTTCCATCCTTGTATAGTTTCCAGGATTTAGAAGAATGATATCATTCATTATTTGTTAAAAAAACTAACAAATTATAGCTTTATTCTTAAGGGTGGGGGGTGGGTTCCTAATGAAGTTCACAATTGTCATTAGACAAATTTAACCTATAGTTTGGATGGGAGCTTATCTGACATACAAGAGTGACAAACTGTAAAAGTTTTAGTGGGAATGTGGATGGGAATGGGTTAGCAATATACCATGAATAACTTTCTACAATTAGAAGGTAGGATCTCCTAATCATTTTCACCACTTTTTTGATAATTAAATCTCAACACTATACAGTATAAGCTTAAAATGAAATTAAATCACATTCAATGAAGATATACAGGCCAGATAAATACCAACATTATTTATATTATACATTTTTTTCATATAGAGCTAACACATCCACTAAGTTATATTGTAGTATATTTCACTGTATGAAGACACCATTTACCCTCCTTAATTCCTTTCCCCAATTCCTTTTTCCTCATCCCATTCCCCTTCCACATTATCATTTTCTGTCCCCATTACTTTTCCTCTTATAGCCCCTTTCCTTCCCCTTACCCTCCCAAATCCCCTCCCCTTCCCTATAGGCCTACCATTCTCTGGCCCATTCCCCTTCCATCTCACACTTAACCCTTCTCTGTCCCCTTTTTCTTTTTCTTTCCCACATTTCCCCCATGCCCTACCCCTTCCCCACTCCCCATACCCCTTCCCCACTCCCCTCTCCCCATCTCCTCTCCCCATACCCCTTCCCCACTCCCTCTCCCCATCCCCTCTCCCCATACCCCTTCCCTCTGCCCCTTCCCCACCCCCCTCCCCATACTTCTTCCCAACTCTCCCTTTTCTACCCCACCTCATAGTGTCATTAGTTTATCCTATAGTTAGTATCCATTGTCTTGGCCTCCGCTCTCCCCACGTTCTATAACTTATGCATACATAACGTAGGCCAAGGCTTATTATATCATGTAATAATTAGTGCTGTATGACTTTTCACTGGAAACTACGGGGTGCCTAGGCACAGTGCTTTTGCGTTGTTGTCTTACATTGGTATTTAACATACTGCGCATACCCTCCCCCTTCCCAGACAGATATAAAGCATAGGCATATAAGTTAGAGGTGAATAATAATCTCGAAGGATATGTTGCCTATCAATACGAGGCTAACATGCTTTAACACCATTACTTTGTAAATATGACTATTGAAATACTTAAAAGAATTTTAATAAATCCACTACTTATTGTAACAGTTGTGCGTTTCCTCTAAACAATGCAATGTAACGGAGTTGAAATCTTAAAAACTATGAGCATCATATAATATGTATGCTAGTGCAATACAGTGACGTACAGTGTAGCCTAATGCAGACCTTTATTCATATGTTAAAACAAAAAAGTGTAGTTACCTTGTTGCATCGAGCTATTACTCTCTTCCAAAACTTCCATGATTTCGGACGCCTTTGCTTGTGGGTCTTCTCTTTAATTAGTTCTTCAGGTACCACCTTGAGTCTTGAGTTAGCGCAGCCCATTTTTGGAAGTTTTTGAGAAAATCTCGAGCAGTCCCTTCACAGCACGTAGTTCAGTTAAGAAGTGATGTACGCGATAGATACACACAGTGCAGTACACAAAATATATACAGCAGCCGGAGCATGTAGCGGACACCAGGCCAGAGAGTAAGAATTTCACTGTGACGTCATGCAGTCGGTAACTTTTACACGCGCTAATTGGACGAGCGTTGGCAAGGCTGTACGATGGTCTAAAACATAAGTTTGGCTTTAAAGGCTCCTTTTCCTCTGACAACGTATCAAAGATCATTTTATAAATATTAGATAATTAATAGATTATTGATACAATTAATTTATTATTATTTAAGCAAAGCGTACAACAAAATAAGGTCCTTGTCATTTTTCATGAATGTGAAAGTACTGAATATGTATATGAAAATATCGCAAGTATTGAATATGCACAAGGATATTTGTACATGCAATACTTATTTCTATGCAGTATATAAGCAGTGCGGCATCATATAGAGAATGTGTTAGCTGTATATAACGGAAGCCGGTAAGTGACATTTGCACATACAAACTGAACAAAAAAGTTTGGCGAATCTGTTTTTGATTTTTTTTTCTCGAGTAATATACTTTGGTAAAAACTGTATTTTGCTCAAGATATTTTGAAATTTCTGTCTTATCGAGATTATATCTGTTTAAGTTGGCAACTCTATTTTCTCGACAAATACATTTTACATACATTTTTGTATAAAACAATATAGCTTTGCAAAGAAAAGCAACAAACAGAAATGAGAGCTCGCCGACATTTATTTCAAGTTCAAATACAACGGCGCCGAGGTGTAGCCTACATATAACTTTAATTGTTGTTAATAGATACGTTTCTCGTGAACCAAATCGTCAAAAAAAATGTATTTTAAATTTGAAACAGAAACCCCAATATATTTTTCTCGATGAGTCTTAGAGTGCATATTATCCATAAACGTGGGTAATGGGGCAGCAGATGTTACCCTTCGATTTCGAAAGTTAAGGTATTACATGTTAATCTGTGAATACTAAAAGCGTAAAAAGACTTCTAAGTGCTAACATTGCTTGTTTAGATCGCCTGTTTAAATTGCCGTTACATGTAAATTGTGCACCTAAAAACTTCAAGAGAATCTGTCTTTACTCCACCAGCTGTCTATTTTCCCATTCCTTTCACTTCCCTCATCTCCCATCCCCCTCTATTCCTCCTCTCACCTCCTTCGCTCCTTCCGTACCTTTGCTTTCCTACCCACTTTGTAGAAACAATATACGCAGACGGTTTCTGTTACTTCGTTGTTTCCAGAAGAACCTCTGAATCACATCCTCAACATAACGTTGCTCGAAGCATTTAGGGTACTGTGACTATCTGGCGTGTCAAGAGGTCAGCCTGCTAAGCTGGTATAATTCGCTTCTCGTTATTATCCCAATGTCGTTTATATGAGTACAATTTAGGTTTGCCGTGTAGTACAGTAACAACCGGTTCAGCTAGCAAAACCCGTGACTTGTAAATGGTTACGGTAGTATGAGATTACGACATTTTCCTACCGGTGTGAAGTTAGATACTTATTCCCCGTTCCTCGTTCGACATTCGCGAATGAGTAACTGCTACCTATTCAGTTACGTATTCGACAATGGTATCGACGTAACACCTCTGGCAAGACTAAAGCTTTCTTACAAGATGTTCAACATTTGGTCCTGGAAAGAGGTTATCTCTGGGTCATATTAACTCTAATGACTATGTAGAAGGGTGCCATAATGCATCTTGTCCGGTCCAAATAGTTCTTGACCAACTAAAATGACCACTACTTCATCAGTTCTTAAATTAATGTAACGGGACCTGAAAAATTCACTTTAGGCCCTAATCAAGACTAGCACGCCTTGGACCACCTAACCAATGGGTCATATGAATTCTTAACACATTGTAGAAGGATACCATAATGCGTCTTGCCCGGTCCAAAGAGTGCTTGACCAATTAAAATGACCACTAAATAAACAATTTTAAATGAATGTAACAGGAACTGAAATAAAAACATTTGGGCCTTAATCAAAACCAGCACGCCTTGGACCACCCAACCAATGGGTCATGCCCGGTCCATAGAGTGCTTGACCAATTTAAATGACCACTAAATCATTACTTCTTTAATGAGTGTAACGGGACCACGAAAAAGCTTTGGGCTCTAATCCATGCAGCACGCCTTGGATCACCAAACCGATGGGTAACATGTACTCTAAGGACATTGTAGAAGAGTACCATAATGCGTCTTGCCCGGTCCAAAGAGTGCTTGACCAATTAAAATGACCACTAAATCATTACTTTTCAGTTCCTGTTACATTCATTTAAAAAATTGTTGATTTAGTGGTCATTTTAATTGGTCAAGCACTCTTTGGACCGGGCAAGACGCATTATGGTATCCTTCTACAATGTGTTAAGAATTCATATGACCCATTGGTTAGGTGGTCCAAGGCGTGCTAGTCTTGATTAGGGCCTAAAGTGATTTTTTCAGGTCCCGTTACATTAATTTAAGAACTGATGAAGTAGTGGTCATTTTAGTTGGTCAAGAACTATTTGGACCGAGCAAGATGCATTATGGTACCCTTCTACATAGTCATTCGCGTTCATATGACCCATAGATAACCTCTTTCCAGGACCAAATGTAAGAAAGCTTTTGTCTTGCCAGAGGTGTTACGTCGATACCATTGTCGAATACGTAACTGAATAGGTAGCAGTTACTCATTCGCGAATGTCGAACGAGGAACGGGGAATAAGTATCTAACTTCACACCGGTCATTTTCCTCACGTTTCAACATGCATTACAGACAAGAATAATATATCAGAGTACAGACAACAATATTGCATCATGCTAGACCTTTTCACAATTTTTAGCAAAGGTGGGATTGTTCTGTGGTATTTCCAGGGAACATATGAAGCCTTCGGACCACCCGTCAACTCACTTATTAAAAGTATTATCTTACAGGTAACCAAAACCAATCAAAAGCCTTCATTTCATTATCATGATCAGTAACACTACGCAAAACTAGACCTAAGGCTAACACATAACACGTTAGGATAACGTCAGACGTGTACGGTCTTATTTATGCAATCACGGTCACAATTCCCATATGGTAGTCTATACCTGTACTTTTTGGGCCGTAGCCTGTAGGCTTTACTGAGTGGAGGAGCTGGCCAAGGCAGACGTTAACGTTCTGTTATTCTTTTAACCTACACGTAGGCCTTAGTTTTATTTTAAATTTAAGGTGAAAAGGGTAAATTTTTGTTCAGGAGGAATTGATCGACACAAAATGACTGGTGGGGCCTGACCCAAAAGTAGGTTAACAAACATTTTTGGTAGGTTGCATCATTCCTTTCATATATTATGCATTTTCCGCAGTTTTAATATTAGACCATGGTTTACTTTATTAAAGTTATTTCCTTGGTAAAAGCAATCACTACAAAGAACTAAGTTAGATTAGAAGTAGTCTGTTGTTGACTTTATTTTAGCACACATTTTAGGACTTTAATGTTACTTGAAGGTTAAGGGTATCATGCTAAATAGCCAAGCACAGCAGGTTTAATTTCATTACGAAAATCACAGAATGATTATACAATTCCCACTTGATTGTCTTTACTTTCTATGTGATATTACTTGCTATGTGCTTGAATTCTATATTATAAGGAAGTTGAATTTGTTTTTTCTTTATTAGGAGAGAGGTGGAGACAACTCTTTTAACCATGGAGCTCTTACCTTGAAGTATAAATTAGATAATGAATTTGAACTGGTGTTTGTGGTAAGTGGCTTTTGTGGTAATTGTCTTGAGCAGAACCATCCTCATAACTTCCTTATTTTCAACATGAAACAATTTTTGATTAGCAAGACACTCTATTAGCAGTAACCATCTGTGAATGACTTTTTGTACAAATTTTAGTTTATATAATAAAACCAGAAAGCACAATTGATATTCCGAGCGAAGCTCATTATGAGGAATTAAGACCTTAAATAATTTTACATTGCTCTTTCCCTTATAAAAATTCCTCACGAGAACCTCGTGAGAAATTCTTCGTGAGATTTTGGGCACATGAGAAATCTAAATTCTCATGAGAAAATGTTGCGAGAAACTTCTCGCGAGTAGTAACTCATGAGAGACAGCACTTCTCGCGAGAAATTTCTCATGAGAAACAGAACTTCTTGCGAGAATTTGGATACATGAGAAAAAAATCATCAGAAAAAGCTTGTGAGAGATTCCTAATCTCGCGAGAAATTTCTTGTAAAATATCTTTGGTTCTCTGAGAGATTTCTTGTTATACCCTTATTTTCAAGGGGTAGCTTAAAATCACAAAGTTTCCTACCACTAATTGTCATAATAATAATATATTATAGCTCATAAGTTCTCGTGAAATCTTGTGTATTTCTTGTGAGATCTCGTAAACTTCTCACAAGATCTCGCGAGGAATTTTTATAAGGGTTGGAAGATAACTTCATGATATATTTTAATTATTTCTCATCTTTGAAAACTTACAGACAATCTATTAAATGTCTTCTTCTTTGTTATATCTGTAAACGCAAATTTCGACAAAACTACTGGAAAAAGAGATAAAATTCAATTTGTTTCAGAGATGGCACTTGATCGAGTTTATCACACTGCAGAAATGCTTCACAAGTTGGTGCAATACCAGA
>KN882276.1:206263-219358 GCA_000934455.1 Apostichopus parvimensis
AAACCCAGAGATTTTGCTGATCTGGACTTTTCTAAAAGTAAACAGCCAGTAGAGGCGACCGATCCAGATCTAGAAAACGAGGTATAAAGGAAAACTTGATACTTTGGAAATGTTAACTTCATGTTCATCTCCCCCTGATTCTGTGATTTATTGTTAGCTTTTAATCTCTGTCTCTTACATGTTAGTTGTATTGACACTTCAATTCTACCAAATGTATTATTTTCTTGTTGTTTTTGTTTTGTTTGGCTTTATTTGTTGATGTTGATTTTTTACCTGTTTGAGATAACCTTCAAATCACATGTGTCCAGGAAGAAGAAGGGGTTTACAGGGGTGTACTTGATAAATCTTAAGATGAGAGAGGGAGAGAAAGGGAGACTGGATGTTTCAAGGACAATTGATCTTCGGTGTAGAGTAAAATTTAACCTTTAAACCTGAAGAAATATAACTCAGAAAGTTTATTATAACTAGACAAAGGTCCTAATTTTGTATATAATATGTGTGAAATATGACTGACATGACTTTGTACCTGTTTCACTACAGAGGAAGAATGTCGGCGAGAGTGCTACCATTCAGGATTTAGCAGAAGAGTCCAGTGATGGAGAAGAGGAAGGAGAAGAAGAAGATATTCGTCAGGATGCAGCTAAGTAAGATCATTTGGTTCTTAGATACAATTCAAGGCAAAAACTGTATGCAGCATGATATCTAAATGAGTACAAAACTATGTCGGTTATTTTTGTCGTAAAAGAGTCACGTCGTTGATGGATTTGCGTCGCATCTTCTGCGCCCTGACCAAAAAAAACCTTTGGCAAAGTCGACCTGTGATCATCTGTGAAACACAAAAGAAAGAACGAATATATATATTATACATGTGTGGTAAGCCTGTGTCTTTGGGACAAATTGCACATATAAAACCACTTGCTTTGCTGTGTTGGTCAAAAACATGTGTGAAAATGTGTGGAAACCCTGTGGATTCTGACACATGTTACAAAGTGTGATATTAATGTGTGTCTCTAACCTGTGGCAAACACAAGAACAGAGAAACATATATATATGTCTTTGAAACTTCTGTGTCATACAAAATCATGTGTTTCTTAGGTCTAGTTCACACATTTTCATCTATTGGATTTCTTGCCACAGGTTGTCACCGATTCCTGTGTTGTGGGGTTTTTCCCCACAATTTCCCATGAAAAAGCCTTTGGCAATGTGTGACAAAGGGTGAAAACGTACTAACGTGTGTTACAATCACAAATTTTCAGTGTAAAATCTGTTGGTTTCCAGGGATAAATCACAGGTTTCCATCTGTGTTACAGATCCTTTTGCAATTGCTACCTAAACTAACAGTCACTCCTGCTTTTTAAATGCTGTCTGAAAGTTAGAGCATTCTGATTCGAAAGTGTCGATATGTATGCCTTGTCTCAACCTCACTTTTCAGTGATTTCTTTCTTTCTTTGTACTGATTTCAAGGACTAAGAAATCCAGTTACGGCCTCTTTAGCATGTTCAGTGGCCTCGTCGGGTCAAAGAAACTGAGCAAGGAGGACATGGGCCCAGTCATGGCAAAAATGAGAGATCATCTCATTGGTGAGCAATTTAGGTTTCAATCATTACTGTGATAAAGATGTCATTCCCATTATGGACACAAATTTGGCTGTGTCTCATGGCCTTCAGGCAACAGTTCCTTCATTGTAAGAATCTTTCAGCGCCGCTGGTTCTGTAATATGGCACCATGTATCTGTTACTAAGATTGTTTCATGAAGCATTATTATCACACACATCATGTTTATATATATGTAAGCTTTAAGATGCTTCGGTGTATCATAAATTCCTTACCTAATAGACCATGTTTTTAACCCTAATCTGTAAAAGGGCACACGATATGAAGAAACGTTTGAACTGTACTCGTGTCAGGATTTCTTATATTTATCAGTATGAGTAGGTATCCTTTGTGAAAACGTAGCTGTAATTATGTATGCACTATAATTATCTAAATAATGATGGAAAGAAATTAAAAAAACATTACTCTCAGAAGGATTTAGTCAATTATTGTTGTTGTAACAGCTTTCGTCTGTTTCTGTCTCGTGTCGGTATAACTGACCGGTCATGATGTGTCTCTCAATGTCTCATTTAAATGGATTGTCCCATCCCCAGACTTTAATTCAAGCAGTGTATTTTTTACTCTACAGCCAAGAACGTTGCACAAGAAATTGCTGAAAAAGTCTGCGATTCAGTTGCCAAGAAGCTGGAAGGAAAAGTAATGGGAACTTTTGACCGTAAGTTTCACTTGGAAAGTTTTGTCTACATTTTTTACTATTATTACAGACTAAAGAATTGTATTGCAACTGGGGGAAATGTTATACATTAACATCTAGACCATAAATGTTTCAGTTAATACCGACTTGTCAGCTGCAGTTTGGCTTTAAAGATGTCTAAGTGCATACATATATCTCCACACTAAGATAGCTTTCAGCATGTCTCCATATATAAATGTTTGGCAGGTGTGGCCAACGTGGTACGAGCCGGGATGGAGGAGTCGTTGGTACAGATCCTGACACCTCAGCGCCGTGTTGACATCCTCCGGGATGCTGTGGAGGCAAGGTCCCAGGGACGTCCCTATTCCGTCACCTTTTGTGGAGTTAATGGAGTTGGGAAATCAACCAACTTGGCCAAGGTAAATGAAGGAAAATCTTTGTCTTAGGAAGAGCATCCAATTTTGAATTTTGCGAGGATGGCATTAACAATACATTCTCTTGGCAGGGGACACTTGATATTCACAGGGTTACTTTGTCTCCCACATTTTTGGGGTAGAAAATACCCAAGTTTCAGGTTGTAGTTTTATTTGTCGGTGGGCTCGCGGCTGCCAAACTTTATGTTAACTTGTGTTAATGCACCCATGAAGAGTTATTGTAACTAAACAGAGATATATTTCTCTTCAGTTGATGGCAAAATTTTCTTCTCTCTTCAGATTTGTTTCTGGCTGGTAGAGAACAAGTTTCGCGTCTTGATCGCTGCCTGCGATACCTTTCGTTCCGGGGCCGTGGAACAGCTGAGGACCCACCATCGAAGGTTGAATGCACTCCACCCAGTCAAAGGGGGTTCTCCTAATGTGTTCTTGTTTGAAAAGGGGTACGGGAAGGACTCGGCTGGAGTCGCTATGGAAGCCATCAAATACGGTAAAAAAAATGAGATTGTTGTTTTGTTGGGCATTGAATACATTTGACGTACAGAAAAAGATTTTCTTGTTTAGACTCAGGGTTACATGTAAGATGCAGAGGTGTCTGAACCTGCTATTATGACTAGTTTAATGCAAGTAGTGTAATGCCCACTTTAAAATTGACTTGTGTATCGGCTTGGCCTTTATCAATGTTAAGCCGGCAATTATTAGTCTTGGATGACAATTCATGAAGGGGATCTTTCAACTGTTATGACTTACTGAACATGACCATCATTCTTGCAACTGAGAGTAAATTTTCAGATGATGTAAATCTACACCTAATGCCACCCCCTAAAAATACTTATGGTTCATTTTAAATACACTTGAACGCTTGCCAATGTTTCACAACAAAATTGAAATGCTTTGAAAGTATCCACAAATCACACTCAAGAAATACTTTTGTTTTCATCATTCCATTGCACTGTGATAAGGTAGTATGCTTTAGATGCCAGTGACAGTCACAAAGAAACAATTTTGGTTAGATTCTGCTGGCTAAATTATTATTGTATGTTGTCTCTACATTCTTTTCAACGTAACCAGCACATCACTAACATCAGGTCAACTTTATTTTCTCCTTTAGCTAATGACTTTAATTACGACATCGTGCTGATTGACACGGCTGGGAGAATGCAGGATAACGAACCTCTCATGAGAGCCTTGACTAAGGTAAGTTTTAATAGATACCGAGCATTAAAAAATGGACCATAATAGACTACAGATGTAACCAGTTGGTCAAACAGCTTATATTATTTGGTGAAGCAGTCTTTTCATCTAGCATGCTTGTATTATTATGACTGCCAATCACCTGTGATAAAAGAGAAAATCTTTGAGCAATTTGACAAAGAGGAGGGGAAGAGGAGGGGTGAAGTCTTGTATAATTTAAGTGGTCCAACATATTTCTATATCAGGATTGCCACCTCCTGCAACTAAGGATCTTGTACAAGTGTATGTCCATCTACAGATATTTACCTATGTTGTTTCATCTCAGTAAGTCTGCAACAATTTACACGCCATTTTCCTTTCTTGATGAGGGAGGGGTACAGAGGCTTGGAGAGGAAAGAGAATTTATGAGGAAGAGGGATAGTAGGTATTAGGAGTGGAATGTGTTGGTGGATGAGGGTTTTAGGAGTGGAGTGTGTTTGATGGATGAGGGTTTGGGGGTTGATTGTGTTTGGATGAGGAGTTTGGGATTGGAATGTGTTTGATGGATGAGGGTTTGGGGTGGATTGTGTTTGGATGAGGGTTTTGGGAGTGGAATGTGGTTGATGGATGAGGGTTTGGGGTGGATTGTGTTTGGATGAGAGTTTTGGGAGTGGAATGTGTTTGATGGATGAGGGTTTGGGGTGGATTGTGTTTGGTAGATGAGGGTTTTGGTGGTGGATTGTATTTGGTGAATGAGGGTTTTAAGGGGGTGGGACAACTGGATGGAAAGTGTGTTGCTAGAACTAGATAAACCATGGTATGGTGTGAAATTAAGTCTGGTTGAGGTCATTTGTGATTGTAGTGGACTATCAGTTTGTAATAAATTACAGTCCCACTCAGGGTCTTGATGCCAGATAGTAAGTACACTTCTGTCCATTTGTTGACCAACTTGACATTCCATAGTGATTTTTTAAGTTGTTGCTCTCCCTGAAACTGGTATATTAGCAGTGCTGTATTGTTGCTCTTTATTATTTTTAAAGTTGATCAAAGTAAATCAACCAGACCTGGTTCTTTTCGTGGGGGAGGCTCTTGTCGGTAATGAAGCTGTGGACCAACTGACCAAGTTCAACCGAGCCCTGGCAGATTTCTCAGAGTCCCAGCAACCTCGCCTCATCGATGGCATTGTGCTCACAAAGTTTGACACCATCGATGATAAGGTAAGTTCTACAAACTGACATGTTTGAGTTCTACGAACTGACATGTTTTTTTATCTGAAAGTTAACTGTTGTTGAGAGGTTTAGAGATAACATTATGTTGGAAAAGAGCAAAGAAATTTATGGCTAGAAGAGGATTCAAACCAGTGAGCTTTCAGTCTTACTGGCGCCCAGTGGCGGAGTTAGGGGTATTGGTCAAGGGGGGCGAGAATGGTCTGTAGGGACGCTTTCGACACTATCTAAGCGGAGCGCCACCACAGGTTGGCGCGGAGCGTACAGAAATTTTTGGAGTAGAGATACTTCCTAGATCGCCGGAAATGACCCTTTCCTGGCTGGATAAACGAAGTTTAAATAGGTGTCATCGCCAACAAAATGTGACAAATGTCAATAGGTAGATGAGAGCGCAATAAAAAAGTAAATAATTGCGAATAAGTAAAAAGTGGTAAAAAGCTGAAAAGGGCGCCAGCAGTCCATTTGAGTCCGTCAGGGGGGGCATCCGCCCCGCCCCCTGACTGTATGGACGCTCCGCCACTGCTGGCGCCCCTAGCAAAGAAAAGGCTATGTAGGGATCACTACGAACTAAGGGCTGGATTGCTCATTTGGGAGAGGTTGGAGAGCGCTGTAACCCAGAGGTCACTGATTTTAATCCCCTTCTAGCCATTTATTCCATTGTCTAGACATTTCCTTGTCATTTTCTTTGTTTTTCATAGATTTACTTATATAATGATATTTGAACAGAAATCACTGGTAGAAATATCCAGGATGCATTTTTTCAAACACTTTTAAAAATGATAAAGTTTTATGAAAACTATGCAAGTAGATTGAGTATTGATGATATTTTGCTTTAGTTTAGAAACCTTTTTGTAAACAAACTTGTTATTGGTCTAACTTTTTTGAACCTCTGGACAGGGTTTTTATTCAATTAATAATTGTGTAAACAGACATTAGTTGATTGTCACTTTATGCTTGTGGCCACATCCATGCCTGAAATGTACATCTTGTTGTAAGTTTAGCTTTGTAAGCAATAAAGTAATTTTCTAGTTTTCCTGAAAATAGTCTGTAGAGGATTTGACATACAGTGTACTCCTCTTGCTGTTCTCATTCTGGATATTCTTCGTCCTCACCACCCATCATTAAGTCAGTGTTTAATGCTGACAGTTCAATTCCAACCTGCTCCTTTCATTATCCATGAACTCTCTCCGTCTCTTAATAGGTCGGAGCAGCCATTTCCATGACGTACACTACTGGTCAGCCAATTGTCTTTGTGGGAACCGGACAGACCTACAGCGATCTCCGAAACCTGAACGCCAAGGCTGTCATAAATACTCTCCTCAAAGCCTAAGGTGAGATAGTGGGATTAAGGTTGAGTGTTGTGTAATTTGTCGGTGATGTGTTGTGTTGGGCATTTGCTGTGTTGATATTCCTTGCTATGGTGTGGTGGATGTACTGTACTCAAGCATAAAGGGAGAGAAATTACTTGACAACTGGCCAAACATGTTGCCTGCAAGAAGGTTCTCAATATTCTATTAATGGGAGCCATGGAACCTTACAGCAAAGACAAAACATTGAAATAAGTATAGAATGTGGGATGTTGTGACCTAGTTGTGATAGGTTATTTGAACTTAACAGATGGACAATGGACATGATCACATATTTCCACTGAATTGTAATATTCTCACTTTTACCCGGGAGTAGGTACACCCTTTAATGATGCAAATTGGGTTCAAAATTTCACTTTGGTACACAAGATTAGTTTCCTACCCTCTCCCACCTGTGTTACATGGACATGTGATGTGGAAATGTATGTGTGATGGAAGTGTGATATTAGTAGGAGTAAAATGGTCATATCCACATAGATCTCATAGTATGTCTAATGGGTATCTACCAAATGTGATATAAAAGGAGTGAAATGTTAGGAGGAGTGAAATAGTCATATCCACATAGATCCCATATTATGTCTGATTGGTATCTACCAAATGTGATATAAGTAGTAGTGAAATGGTCATATCCACATAGATCTCATAGTATGTCTAATGGGTATCCAATAAAAGTGGGAACAGAGTGGGGGGGATCAAGTCTCTGATTGGTACCTTGAAGGAAAAGAATTGTTAACTATTCAGCCATATTTTTTGATGGATCTTGGAAGTTCAAAACTCAAAAGGGTATCGCAGTAGTTCTCCAGAGATCTGAATTGTATCTGGGACTCTAGATGGAATTTGATAGTTGTTCTGTGAAAAGCATATTGATCACAGAGTAAGATGGACAGCAAAATTGCACTTTGATGCCTAAAAGCTGAACGTCTGTGCCAACGAGACTGCCTGGAGATAAGTCCTGTGTCTGTAGCCAGTAAGAATGCTAGAAATCAAAGTCAAGCGAGTGAGGTCTTTGAAGTGTGAATACCGCCTGAACCATCTAGCTCAACTACCATCATCATGTTCTCTTGTTTTTATTCCCCAGGGTCAGATTGAAGATGTGTAAATTGCGGTTTATCCTGTTACCTATCATCAACTTTGAATCAGACACAAGTATAATGTTACAGCAGTTTCACTTAACCAACGGGGAGTGTTCCTGGATTATTCAACAAAGATAACAAACAAAAGCAGCATCAATGGAATGAGATCATTGAGAGCGTTCCTGAGCGGTTACTTTTAATAATGCCAATATCTTAAGCCATTATATGTGTATTAAATTGAGTTCTTTCATACAGCTTATCGTGTGTGAAGCTAACTTTTAAGGGGTGATAGAGGGGAAGGATGGTTTAACTTTGAAATAGCCTAGTTCTGTATTATGCATGGTATGAGAGGAAGGTTGCATATTATTATCCTCATGGACTGTTCATCTACTGGTAAATTCATCCTCTACTGTTCTGTGAATTTGTAAGAATACCAACCATTTCACAGCTATTTTCCAACTCTTTTTTATTGCTAGGTTAATAGAAGTTGGTTGGCACCTTTTGTCCTTGAACAGACAGTAATTTATTGTAAACCTTGAATTTGAATGCAAAATAGGGAAAAAAAGCACCAAAAGCATAAATGTATTGTTTCCACGATCCTCATGTAACAGCAAATTTAAGTTCATTGTATTCAGGAAGTTTTGTCTTAATGGACAGGACAAGTTGGAGAGAGGTTACATAGTACTATTATGATGTCTGCCATATAAAGATAATTGTTTGAATTAATACATTTTCAAAGACCTCTCATAGAGATTGTTTTTTGAAATTCAGGGCAAATTTTTTAATGGTCGATCAGTCACTTGGAAACACTTAAATAAAATTAATGAGAAATATAATGGTGGGCCTATGATCCACCTAAAGCGAAGTTATACTGGCTCAAAACTGCTGTTATATTCACTAAAGTTACTAAACCTACACATTTCTCTTACAGTGTAGTATAATGGTCATTCTATGTTAATTTACATTTTTTTCGGACAACCAAAATTGCTGTCAAGACAAACAAAACCGACCTTGTTATCCGAGGAAACCCAGAAAAGGTCCTTACAAATTTGATTGCCGAATGGGAAGGGGAAGGGGGGTTCGGTGGGGTGATGGTAAATAGGAACATAGGGCTTAGATGTGGTCTTGTTATATGAGTTTATAATTCTTTACAGTTGAAATCAGGAACTTGTGTCATTTTACATTCATCCATGAGATAAAGATGTGAGTGGTTTTTGATGTTTCATTCGAAGTCATACATACATCGGTCACATTTATTCTTTTTCAGTGTTTTTTTTTTTTCTGGTATTAAGCTTAAGAAGTAATTGACGGTTCTAGTTTTTCTCATGTTTAGGACCAAGCACAACATGAACTTAAACATATATATATATAACAGTGATAAGGCTTACATTCCTAAATAGTCTACAAACCATGTGCAATATTATGAATGAACGAGATAGGGGAACTACGATCACAGAGTGGAGGATTGTTTGGAAACTGTCTAATTAATTTTGTGGTGGCAGATTGAGTAAAATACATTCTTACTGTATGAATTTATTTACAGGAGTAATGAAGAAGCAGTGAAAAGGTTTCTCAAATAAAACAAAAATTGTTACCTTAATGCATGTGTTTTTGGAATGAAACTACATTTCATAAGAGCTTTTGTAACTCCTGAAATCTATAAAGGCCAAATATTCCACTTAATTAATAAATGTGGGAACCACAAGTTGTAGCACGCAAACACTTTTGTCAGATTGCATTATAATAATACAGTATATTAAATGAGAGCAATTGATTAAAAGTGTAGAGGGAAGTTGTTTCGAGGGTGTCAGTCCGATCCTGTGTGAGTGTTCGCGCATGTTTTTCTCTCTCCAGTACTTCTGGGGAGAACATTGACAAAGTTTAAAGGCTACGGAGTTTGGTTATATCATACCGCACTTATGACAAACAATTTATAATAATTAGTAACATACTTTTGTAGACGATTGGCTGGAGGGTTCATTATCTTCATGTACCTCATGCTTTTGCAGTTGTTTCAAAGTTCAAAAGTCACAGCGATTCATTTAGTCAGTTGTAATCTCTCATAACATGTTACTGTTTTACCAGAACTTCTTTGATTGAAGTTTGACTTGAGATCCCTAGTCGAAGTGGTGCTAGCAATAATAAAAAATAATAAAAAAAAAGTTGTGGACAGTGAGATTAATATGCAAATTGTAAGGACAGTCTTTGTTTATTAACTGTCATTTTGTTGTTTAAAGAGTGTGAAATTGCACCCCAAAAACCAACGTCCTCTTTAAGTGTCCTATTATGGACACCCTGAAATGAATCCTATTAAAAGATTTAAGCCGATGTTAGCATTCATACAACTCCAGTGTGATAAAGATAACCATCTTTCATTGCGCAACTAGTTAAAGAGAAACTTTGTAAAGTCACTAGAATATTTACCAATTAAAACATTAACAAATAAATCAAATTCCCCCCATATTATCTCTCCTTCCCTTTTACTTAGTACATACATGTATCTGCACATATCCTTTCTATGGTACAAATTGTAATACAAGTATATCATAGGTCAAGAATATCATAGGTCAAGAAAGCTATGATTGCATTCTAATTGGAAAAGATTTAAAGTTGCCTCTAGGTGTAATTAATCACTGTACCAATAAGAGGAGCATTTTTTTGTTTTGTTTTTTAATCAATACTAGATTCATAATAATTGATTGCATGCCATGATTTGTAAAGCATTAAGATTTATGAGAATTATCCTAAGTCATTATAAAAATAATTTTAAAAAAGAGTGTATGTACGGTTAATATTAGGTCAAGTGGAAAACAGGAGAAAAGAAATAAAAGATACATTTGTAAAACAAAAAATGTAATGGCCATCTTTTCTCATAGTTTTGTTGTAATGAAAGCCTTGAGGAGTCTGTATGGTGAGCTATTTACAAACTGGCAGGTTATCAGATTGCTCTAGTTTTAGTAGAAGTTATAAAAGATGGCATTCTTTGAGAGGGGGGTGGGGGATATTTTTTTTCTGTTTACTTGACTTTCTGCTCCTCTCACATGCATTTCTTTCTGTGCTGTATCAGAGTGTATCACTTATGAGGAACCTAAAAGGCCTTTCTCCATATTTTTCCGTTATGAATATCTCTTTCACTTAGCCTGCTGACACTGGTTGGGCTTTCTTCCCCTCTTCACTGGCCAACAGGAAACTTTCAAAGGGGATGTGCTGAGCAAATTTGTTCGTCAGCAGTTTAACGTACCAGTGTGGTATGAAGATCGCAGTTGATATGTTCCATCCACAGAACATCAGACAAATGCTAAGAGGTATGAAGGTGGAAGCCACATTTTCCTATTAAAGACAATGAACAGTCTAACTTGTTAGGTACAGTGGCGTGTACAAAAGTAGGGTAAGAGCCTAGGGGAACCATGGCCACCATCTCCAGTTGGGGGAAAGCTGTTCAGTCAACCAAATTTTCTTGACTTTCAAATGTATTTATTAGCACAACCTTGCATTTAGACCCTAATTTATGGTCTTAATATACCTTAGACAAGATGTCTAAACATCCACTTGTTTTATGAGGAAGGTACAAGGGAGCCGACCACAAGGGTGACAAGACCCTCTTTTGACGAGTATTTCATCTGCCTACAGCTCGTCCAATGAAGGTTCAGTCGGGGAAATAGAAATCCTGTGCAAGGCACTGATAGGGTACATATCTTGGTAACTGTCAGTATTGAGAAAATTGTGAATTAATTTAAAGACCAGAACACACAACACGAGGAGTTACTACCAAATGAGTTGATGTTATCTTGACTTAAAATCTAAATACATAATAGAACATACAACAGTGAAAGGTGAACTTCTGAAACTGCAAACAAGTTAATAATTTAACCCAACTACCTCAGATGCACAAAAATACAGCAAATTGCCAATTATAATTACGACAAGCCTTTTTCCAAAACTCGTTCCTGTACAAGGAAACCACTTACATTTTCTGCTTTTGGTTATTTTGATGTTGTTTTAACAATTGACCAGTGTCTTCATAGAAAAGGTGAGAGGACTCAGGATGGGGGAAGCCCTGGGCGACTTAAAAACAGCACAAATCCTGCCAGTGAATACAATAGTACATATCATGGAATTATTAATGTCTGATTATGATATCTCCTAATATGAAATCAATCTTCAAGATATAATTGTTGGTTTCTAGTCAGACACTTTACAGTGTGTGTGTGTTTTATGAATGTAAACTGCTCTTCTTTGACATGATGCCATGCAAATTTCCAAATAATCACTAAATCAGTTTTAGACTTGTCAAGAAATAACACTGACAATAAGATTTTCTAATCATTACAGAAAAATAATTCAATCTTCACCGGTTATTTGGAAGAAACTTCTTTCCAGATTATAAACACAAAAAAAAACAGATCAGAATGTAGCAGATTCTTTGTCGGTATTAACCTTTATCAGTTCTTGTATCTAGCAAACAGTACTTAAGCACAACAACAAATATGTATTTATATACGTGACACGTTCCCAAAAGATGTGACACAGCCTTCCCTCTCCCGACTAAATTTAAAAATTTTTAAATATTCATTCACAATATACATATGACATAAGCATTGTTTAAGGGACATTAAAGGTCCATCAAAGTTTACTTCTAGATCTTTCAATGGTAGTCAGCAATATGCACTAACAACATGATAGCAAACGATAGCAAACTTTGTAATCAATCATCAATAGTTATTTAATCAACAAAGCACAAAAACTTCAGTCCGCAAACCTCCTGAGAGTGATCAACCCCTCCCTCCCCCACAAATCCCCACCCCCCTAAAAAACAACCCATACCGCTGACTTTTGTCAAACTTTGTCAAACTTGGAGAGTTATAAAATTCCTCTTCCAAGTCACCACTGCCAGATGTTCACTGGATTTGCAGAAATCAAATCCAATCACCTTAAGCTGTGGTGCCCAGTTTCTACGTAAATATTTATTAACTTTTTGTCACTTTGCATAATAATTTTATTACCTAAAGTGGCTGATATGCACACATACTAACGAAAAAATTACTGAGTTGTAAGTTTGGGTTGTTGAGAGAAGAAGGTTAGGTGGTGAATTCTATTTATTGCTGCATATCAAGTTGGTTAAGTTGACTATGTGAAATTGAGAGAGACAAGTATTGATATCCAGTGACTAGCTTTTGTTTCATTGCTTGATTGCATAATATCTCTTAACCATGACCGATAATCAGTCGGCCTGTAAAACAGCACTACTAAGTCACCAATTGCAGGTTTTGCCAACTTTGAACTAAAAACAGAAGAGCAAATTTTCTATGATCAATTCTCCTTCATGGTTATTATTAGTCTTAGTTGAACAACTGGGTGCCATTTGCCATCTGTTATCTGCCCCCAAGTTGAATTTGCAAAAGTACTGTAAAATGTACGTTGCCTCAACTTGACGAGTAAATTTGCCAATAAAGGAGTAGCATGGACACTGCGAAGTTCGCACACCTAAGCCTTAAAACACCCCAAAACTATATCTTCTGGTATAAATCACCTGAAAATATACTTGATATGGTGGGAGAAGTGTGTTATATTACGATA
>KN882276.1:219568-239641 GCA_000934455.1 Apostichopus parvimensis
TTACTTGCACACGGGTCATTTTGGAGAGAAAATAACTGTAGCTTCCTACTTTTTGGTGAAATTTGGCTCTTCCTGTAGGTTGTCATGGTGAAATCGTGTATTTCTTAGGGGTTTCCGAACTTCGCAGTGTTCCAAACTTCGCAATACTGACTATAGATGAGCATATTTTCCATACAAGGAGATATGTGAAAAGACTATTGTACATGTACTATGGGATGCCAATTATTCTTACTTTATTTAGTTTTCTTATTGACTAAAAGTACACAGCAGTACAAAGTTGTCCATATAACAGAGATTACACACCATGATTTAATAACTGTTCCTCTCTCTTGAGATAAACAGCTCCGTTTCTCATACTAATGACGATACTTGACGTGTTCTTGCCAAGTAGAGTACAGTATTTACACAGTACTAAGATTTTTTGTCGACAGTGGCAAAGCACACAATGAAGTCTTTGAAGGCTCCAAGACTTTAAAGCCGTCATTCTGTCTGTCGGTTTCCAATATTACTTTTTAGGTTTTTCACGGGAAACGACACGCTCCATACTGATCACGATGGGTCTTGTCCTTGAAGATCTGTCCCCTCATGTTAAAGCAGCCTGCTTGCCTAAGTGTTAATCTCCCGAGGTGTTACCGTGGTGATCATGTGAACAACCATCAGTGCCGTCTGGTTTTTTTTTCTGGTATCCCTTTCTCTGTTGCTTTCGACACATCTTGCAGTCATCGTCAGAATCTGACTCACTCGAGGACGAACTCTCCCCAAAGGTCTTCGGTTTCTCGTAAATACAACAGCCTGAATGAGTGAGAAGACCGAATAAATTTAAAACATTAAAATTTTATCTTGTTAATAAAGGAATTTGGCACAAAAACCATACAGAATCTAAATTAAGTTTGTTGGGGTCTAATACCCCATGCAGATCCTGTCCCAGTGTGGGTTGGTTGGTCTTTCCACAAATAATGTGTCCACCTTTTTTGTCCTTGTTACACACAGTATCTATAGTACTGTACCATCTTTGTCTTTCATAAACAGTCATGAGATATTCAGCAGGGAGTTGATACTGTACTCCAAAATGATGTCAGTACTTGAAGTCTGTTGTGATGAAGTATTGTACTGTGCCCTTGGATCTCAAATTTACTGCACGTATTACTGACAGAAAACATCTTAACTAACAATTAAAACAAGAAAAATACTCAATATTAAGCTTCTTACATTACGCAGATTCCCATTCATGTAATACATGCTGACCAAGAGGTGATGGGGTCCTCTGAAAAGTCTCATTATATTAAAAAGGAAACAAAAGGGTTGTGGGAAATACCAGGAGGTTGCTCAATGGACATCCACCTCAATTTAATTAATTCAGATTACTTTCCATCAGCAAATTGTGTTTCTCAAAAAATTCCCCAAGGCATGCTCAAGCGTAGAATTTCAAAATTTTAAGCCCCTTAGTTTAAAAAGACATTGCTTAACAAATATCTACCGGTGGCGAAAATATTGTTCTGTGTCATTTTCCTGAACTGAAGCACATTGAGCCCAATAATATTTGTAGGATGTTAGCCTATGAAAGTGCTGCAGCAAACCATATCACAAAAGAATCACTGCTCTATAGGAATGCTCTGCAAATTACCATACCACTCAGATTAGATTTGATTATTACCATCAACTAACTACATGGAGGATTCTACTTGTTGAGCCCTCAATGTTTTTCACTTTCCTTTCACTCTTAAAGTATAATTTGTACTTTTTATACTTTTAAAATCTTTGAACTCTACAAGGGATGAAACAAACAAATGAAGAAACCAACCAACATACCAACCAACTACTTACATTTAGATTTCTTTTTATTCATGTGTTCATTATCTACAACTCCCTGCTTCCAGTTGACTTTTTTCTTTGGTTTTGGTTTCTTCAGTTTTAATTTCAATGATGGCTGCAAAAGAGTAAAAGGGGAAGGAAAAATAATAGATGTGAACTTATATAGGCTAGCTCTGTTGGTTCTCTATTGTCACAATTTTTTTTGTCAGAACTACATGGCATTACTCAATGAATGCAGCTTAAAGGGATAATGAAGTCTAAGATTAACAACAAAAATTTAAAAAAAAACTTTCTTTCACCTGCAAAATTGATTGTCTGTTCGGTTATTATAGAAATTTTATTTTTATTTATTTTATGTGAAGAAAAATACAGTTGAAATTTGTGATGTCACAATATTGACTTCTCAACAAAGGCAGAAAGCTGGACAAATTTATGTTTCATAAGCTCTGTAGTATACTGTTTAAAATCTCAGACTTTGTTATTAAATTTACTTTGCAAGTATGTAATAAATTGGATTCCAAATATGATTACATCCTTCACATTATGTTGCAAAGATACTATTCAGAGTAAAATTAAATTTTTAAGTGGAAACAAAATTTCTACATTTACTTCATGCTGTTTGAGAATACACTTACTGGTCAACCTAACGACCTAAATTTCTATGGTATTTAGGGCCTAACAACATCAAACCTATTACTAAAACTGACTTAAAATACATTTACAATGTTTATTGTCGGTGTCATGTTGCCCAAATACAAAGGCAATGACACACAAAGAGCCTTATTGTGTTAAGAAGTTATGCAGGCTAATTGTTAAGCCTGAGGTCGATTTAAATCGTGGCAGGTTGAAAACATAATCGAAAAACTTTTCTTGCTCTAGCGTGCTACAATTAGAGCCAATAAAGTGGATCTTAAATTGTAAATTCCAATAGCCATTACAAATACCAGTGGAGCAGAGTTGTAAGGAGCAGCTTCAATTTAACTTAAGGTTGAGTCAATTCATTACCAGTGATTTTTCTGACTTGACTTCAGTCATTGACTTGTTTCACTAAATCATCTCTATGGGGAAAAGATTGACAAATCTGTTGGAGTCACATCACTTTGAAATTTAGTGAGTCATGTCTTATAATTACATTGCAGTTTAGAGTAACTAGGTCTAGCGTAACGGTAGTATTGGCTCAATTCGAGTCACTCAGACAACTATTAAAAGCTAAAGAACGCAACACAATTTTGATCAATATGGCAATATTAAAGTTTTTTATTTACTTTTCTCCCTACGTAATGTATAGCTAGGCTAGAACATCCTATGAGCAAGACTACCTACACAACATTCTGCAACCTAGGCGTACTAACAATAACACTAACAGAAAAAATATATAAACTTAGGCCTTAGCCTTAGTAACAAAAGCCTAACGTTAACGTTGCATACCGATGTATTTTGTTCCGTAACTGTGGTAGTGGATATTGCGTAAGCTGTTGCCATTTAGACTTTAACTTGTATCACTAATGGACGGTACTGAAACTGTTACAATTTGCTAGACTTAGTTCCAGAATCCAGATTGCTATAGAATAAGCCCTTCCTTTCATTGAGTTACGTGTTAAGTAGTAGTCAGAGTTAGGGAAGTTTCAGAAATTAACGTTGAAAACTCCGCTGTCCACCAATATCGTAAGGGTAGCCTAAGTTACTGTGTAGTTGGCAATGCAAGCTAGTGTCACAAGTACAACATTGCACAAGACCGTCGCACAGAAATTGTGGAGTATTTGTCAACAATCCACAGCGACTGGAAGCTAGCAGTGGTTACAACATAAACATTGATTAGATGTCTTTGACGTGTATAACTTCAAGACAGACACGAATTTTGAACATGGCTTCACGAAATCTCTTTTACGATGATATAATTTATAAGATTTAGTTTTCCGTTTCGCCGATAGCCGGATATGCAGAAAACATTTCCAAAGTGGTCAGGTACAAGCGGAAAGAAAGAGAGGATAGGCGAAACGGAAAGGGATTGCCGCGGCGGGGGTAGTGTGTGCAGTGCATGGGCAAGGTATAGGAAGGGCGATAGAGCACGATAGATGGATTGAAGTGGAATAGAATATTGTAACTGATCTGTCCATCTATAAAATACTATGGAACACTGCATTTGTTTATTATATATCGAATATAGATACCACGAACGTAAGTTTATCGTTTAGTAATATGTGTCATATGACACGGAAGGTATCGACTGTTGTACCACTATACATCAGAGCAGTGATTTAAACAACTCCCTTGTCTACTGCGTTGTACTTCTTGTCTTTGCCTAGACCTTATACATATGTGATTTTATGGTAATATCGTGAACACACATGAACATGAACTACAGTGGCCTTAGCAATTTGTTATGCATAACAAATTGCTAAGGCCACTGTAGCATAAAGTTTGGTCGAACGTACGACTAGTAGGCACATTGATTCACCGAAAACCTTAACTATAGCATTGTTAATTACTAAATTAAGCCAACATTCAGTTTATATAAGGGCCAGGGTCTTGAACTAGCAACTCTGAGGCCCGTAGGCATTGTAATATATTTCTGGTTTTGCCATTCTTATTTGTCTCCATGCGTAGTCACTGCCGCCTACAGTGCGCGTGCAGTAAACAGGAGGGTTGTAACTAATTGATCGGACCTTTTTGAAGTAGCGCCATTGATTTTGGCTAGCGCGTCAACAAAAGTTGGTTGAGAAGAGGGAGCTGAGTACAAGAGAAAGAGTATAGAGGGACCTGAAGCAGAAAGAGAGAGAGGGGGGAGTGGAGGAGGGGGTTCAATGTATATTTTTGGGAGTCATTAGGAGAGGTTCATGGTATATTTCTCGAACTTTCTCCCCTTCTGGCGGTTGTGGTAATTCTATCAGTATTTCATTTCCGCAAGGTTTGACATGAGGATATATTTATATCGCTATTGAATGAGAATTAAGATGAGTCGAGAGCGGGTGGGGTTGGGGGTGAGGGAGATTGTGTCAAAAGGGTTTCCAGATGTCTTTGTGAATCGGGAGCCGTCTGGTTAATATGTATGTATACGTGTGGCTTATTCATTTAAACTTACAGTACTTAAGAACACGTTTGTTGAGAACTATTATTCATGCATATTTTCTGGTCCCAAAAAATCTCTTCTGGATTCTTCATAAGGCACAAGGCAATACAGACTTAACTCGTTATCAGTTTTCTTAGAACTATCGGCAGCTCGAAAATTGCAACTGAAGAGAACATTTTACAGAATTTTCTTCAAAAAATATAGTCAAAAAATAATTTCCCACTATATCCACATGTCGCAGAGTCAGTATATATACTGTTTGTTCCATGCGAGTACATATTATATATTATTTTAAGTTAAAAATAGTTATCATTTTTGAAACCACCTTCCTCAAACGATTTCATCAGTATTTTACGCTTTACCTCGTCGTTTACCTCAATCCCATGTAAAGTTAAATACCATACTGTTCCGCTCTTTATAAAGTATATACACCAGGAGGGTTAGGGAGCACCGAAAATCGGCGAAAAAGAGTTACACTTTCTCCAATAACTATATACCATAAAGCATCAGGTCCGGGAAACGGCTATGTATATACGAAGAACACGCTTCAAACTCAATATGTTTTTCTCATCGTATTTATTCAATTAATTATATGCAAATGGTACTTAGTTCAATGCATAAACATCAATTAATAACGTGCATGGAATGTAAAGAAAAACAGCAAAAAAAAACAATCGAAAATAATAAACGTATGCTTTTTGTTCATATCTAATGCAAAAGGAATCAATTTTTTGTAAAGAAATATGACTTTTACTTATATATTGTTTCGCACGCAAGATTTTCGACTTTTGCAAGAAATTACTGCACGTACTCATCATAAACTACAAACTGGGTCGATATGGACCCAAATAATCATTGAATTTAAAAAAAATTGTACTCAGCCATCTTACATCCTACAACATTCATTTAGGTATTGAAATGTAGCAAAGACCATGCTTTTGTGTAGAAAACAAATAAAAAGGGGGGGGGTTACTGTGATTTTTTTTAGTGGGTGGGGCTCAAATGTCAAAGGTCAATCTGAAAATGACGTAATTTGGCTAAAAATCGATGTTTGCATCAAAAAAATCGTGACAGAAAATAAAAGTTGAACAGACCCCCCCCCCCCATTATATTTGGAATAAATCCTAACATGTTTTGAACATATTCTGAGCATTTCAGCAATATATCTATAGAGGGTTCTGAGAAAAATGCAAATGTCCTTAAAATTTCCTGTAATTTGACACCAAAATCATCCAAATCCGTTCATGTACGTGTTTGTGTATATAATTATATGCGTGTATATGTATGTGTGTAAGAAAACGTGCACAAAAAGTATTATAATTACAGTTAGATTCAAGGTTTGAGAAGTGAAATAATTCTTTGTATTGTATTTTTACCCCGCCACCGTTTTGTGTGTTTATGGTTTTGTTTTGTAAGTGAACAATGAGACTTCTCCAGCGTGGAAACTGGGAAATTGTAAAATTAATGGCATCAGTGAACTGCTTCATTAGTGCTATACTAATTTGTTACACTAATGGGAGATCAGACAATAATGTCACAAAGAAGTCTTAAATTTGCTTGTCACGTCATAGGCATCTCATTATTTGTGAATTAATCATACATGAATGCAAATTTGAGCATTCAAAACAGATATTATAATGAAATTTTCAATACGGCCTGAGCGGCCAAACAAGAAAAAAACAACATAATAATTAGGTCTATAGATATTAGCCTATATACGAAACAGATGGTGAATTAACAAGCTATACATGCTTAACTATACGAAAACATTACCGAAACAAGATGTCGTTCAAGAAAAAAATGTACAATTATGGAAAGTTTGTGGCGGGCGTATAATCTACACTGCATGCTTAAAACATAAATTCATGAGAAATTAATTATAAACACATTGACAATGAAAACTCACCAATTCCGTTCACGACACACAGCGAAAATATTGATTTAACAGTTCCATGCATGAGAACTAAATTGAAACAATCACAGCACGTGATCGAGTTATAATAAAACATTACACAAGGTAATCACAGGACCAAAATATATAACCTCTCCTTTGAGGGTTTACATATGGGTTATACACACAGTACCGTATGAACTTGAACACGGGTAGAGAGAAAAAACACTTCCGTTGCTGTAGTGACCTTTTGCACTATATATGCTTGCGACATCCCAAGTGCAGGTTTCACCAGCATCGTTCCTCCCCTTTAATATATAGAGCCTATCGATTTTCTTGAAACAGATTTGGAGAGATAGAAAAGTCATCTTTCAGAAAACATTACAATGATTTTAATTGGTTGAGATTTGCCACCGGACAAGAAATTGGTACATCAAGATTTCTTTTAGGTTTGCTTGAAGAAAATCACTCCAACTCACATCAATGTAGCGGATTTATAACGATCCATTATGTGATTCCACGAGTTTTAAATGATGGACAGCAGCGAGTCATAGATCAACCACCGATAACTGTAACAATTTGGATTTTTTAACTCTCCGGATCCGTGCCACAAGGAATAATTGGTGGGTCACAGGGCGGTACCAGTAATTTCAAGGCCCTGGACTCGATGTGCCGTCGCCGGTTGCATTACTCAGCCGGTATAGAAATTCACGCCCCGGTCCGCTCCTGATTCAGCAGCACCGGTCCATCCAACGTATTATTGTATTCCTGTCATTATTTCACGCGCGTAAAAAACACAGAATAGAATGATTCAGCGATGTAGCTAACTTCGAGATTTTGAACGCAACTGCATGCCATCTTGCCCTCACCTCAAGTTGATATCAACATCGTCACTTCTCTCCACTTCTTAATTCAGTTCACTTCAACTTTATTTCACCGGGAACTGTGTAGTCTGATTCCTGTGCATCATGTGAACTTGATGGTGTTAGATCATGTTATCAGCTTTATTATAAGCAGTGGTCTTGGAGCAATAGCTTTCAAGGTTCTCCCATGTGCATCTTCGAAAGCAACATTCTTCGACTATCCCACGAGGTCTCCTGCGAGGAAAGGGACTCCATGCTTTCAAACAATCGAGAATCGATGTTCTTTCCGCACCCACCACCAAGGCTGTCATTTCTTCGCCGAGGCCTTCATCTTGAACTGTTTTAGGGAGAAGATCAAATAAGCACGGTAGAAAAGTTCGATATAGAGTAAATGTTCAATGTTAATTAAAATAAATAAAAAAACACCAAATGAATTTATACCGCAGAAGAGAGACAATTAATTAATGGATGCAAGTTTCAGTTGTGACTCGATGGATTTAGTCAGATTTAATGTTATTAATTATTATTATTTCCTGGTCAGAAACGCTATTCAACCGCGTCACCTCCGCAGTAAACCAGTTACCGACGCCACCTTACCCTTTTTAGTCAGCAATTATAAGTTAAAACCGAACACAACTAATATTCATGAAACGAGCACGTCAGACTAAGGCTTTTCGTTCACCGTGTATACGTGTATACGTTTTGAAACCAGGCTCTCTCATTCTATACCCAGCCATTTGATTCCGACTCTCACAAAACGTTTCCCATATCTCAGAGTCTGGCGATGAACATAATAATTTGACTTCATCTATCGGTCACAATTGCCACATTGCACACAAATGTAAAGCTTAGGCCTATATCTATTGAACGACAGAAAATGTATCGCACTGTTTGGCAGCATGATGCATTCTGTGCAAATTGTTCGAATTTGTTCTCTATTTATGCAATCAATATTATGATGTAAATAACATACCAAAGAAGCCAAATACCACAAACAATATTATGATGGAAGGGTTACGGTTCAAGAATGAAATTCAAGGAATAAAAACTTTGTCTTGGATTGTGATGAAAACAAAACATCTAAATGATAAATATTATTCATAGTTCAATTAAATCAAAACAAACTCCGTCAGTTTTGTTGTTACGCAACCCCGCCACGTACACTGCTGCAATAACACAGCGTGTTTGAACTATATCAATCCGCCCAAGTATTTTTTCAGGAAAAAGTGCCGAAAAACATCATGGATATAACCTTCCCCGATATGTTTTCAAACAGGATTTTGAGCATGTTCGTGTATGGTTTGGATGTTAAAGAGCGCAAATGAGAGTACATGTGGTGTAAACATTTGGGAAATGGAGACAATTTTCGACCACTTATGGCCTTCAGCAGCTCACGAAAATTGTTTCAAAATGAATCAAGAGGCTTTTTTAGAAGTGACGTAAATCTTTGAGCTCTCATAGCTAAAAATCTGCATGGTCGTGAAAAATGCCATGAGTGCCAACTTGACAGCTATCCAGCGAGGTGTATGGCTTAGCTTATGAGAACTAAGTTCTATACACACTTAGAGACCAACTTACTTTGAGGGTTTAGTGCGTAAGTCAATGGGGCATGTATATTAACTATGCTACCTGACGGCAAATGCATTACATTCCCTTTTGGCGTTCCAAAATCCGTCCGCAAACAGGCATTTTGCCACAGTAAATGACGTCACTAATTATTGCAGCCAATCAGCAACAACCTTTGGTCTGTCATTACGTAGCTACCTGTCACCGTAGTTGCCACGGCACTCAGCGACGCTTTTGTACGTGACCTCCGCATACCTCAAACTGAAGTAGTATACATGATGTGCATGTACATATAATTAGTGTTACACACATTCAATATCCGATACTTTTCTACGCATGTAATGATGTATGGTGCGTTCAGGTACGGTATCATTGCAATGAGTGACAAAGGTCTCAACTCCGTATAGTATATCAGATACATATTACATTTACCTGACTTAGTTTGAACTGTTGCTTGAGAGTTTCATTTTTAACAAGTTAAATTAGAGTTGGTCGTTTTGGCTTCTCAAACGTACGTGAGCATCGTGGCTTCTTGATATCTATTTTCATTTTTTTCGTCCTTTAACTCAGTTCTTGGTCTTTATCAGGTTTATTTTCTTGTTTTTTTTGTGTGACGCTCTTGTTTTTTTGTTTTTTCTGTTTTTGGTGTTCGGCTTTTTCCCTGTTGTTGGTTCTCGTTTCCTGTTTGTTGTATGTTTCATCGGTCTGTACATTGGCTTTATAATTGTTTGTTTTTGTATTGGCTTTTGTTTACATGTCTTTTTTCCTGTTTTTTTTTGTTTTTGTTCTTTTTTTGCATCTGTTGTCAAATCTTTATTTCTACTTTGTTTTCTACCTTTTTTTCTTAGCTTTTTTCTTTTTGTGGGTCTTTTTTTTTGTAGTTAGTCTTGTACATGGGCCGTTTTTTGGTGGTTTTTCAAGTTGTGCACATGGGTGGTCTTCTTGGTTTTTTTTTTTGCTTTTGTTTTTTATTGTATCTTGTGCTGTTGCTTTGTTTGGTGTGGTGTTGGTTTTTGTCTCGTTTTCTTCGTGGTTATGTTAGTGAATTTGAACTTGTTTCACTTTGTTTTTTTTTTATGTTAATTTTCTTTGTTTTTTCAGTTTTTTCGGAGTTTTTTAGGAACTTTTCAGGAGTTAACTGTGTGAAATGGCTCACTACTTTTTTGTACATTATGTGTGGGGATTTTTTAGATGCCATGATCGTTTTACCAAGTGTAGTATTATGAACTGAACCATCAAGGGAACTCAAATAATAATTTTGTTGAAATATCATTACATATCACGAAATGAACTACAGGAACTTTTAGTAATAAAAATTGATAATTCTCGAGACCTGACCGATGAAAGCAGTAAGTCGGACACTTGGTAATTGATTGATAATAACAATAATTGTCATGTATTTTGACCACACCAAGGGATATATTAAATTGTTATTGATACTAACACATAGTCTGATGTCATGTCAAGTGAAAGTTAATTCGCTCACGATTCTATAGTATGCAGATGATAAGCCAAGTCATTGTTGTTTGGTGGTCACTTTCAACAAGGCAAGTTGTAAACTATTTCTTACAATTTTTAACAATTTTTTATATCCCTATAACATATCATGTTTTAAACACTTTAGATGAATTCAACTCAAATAAAAAGAGATTGTTTGCTGTAACCAACTAACAGTATACACTGTGGTAGCCTAAGTCAGCCAAGCTACTTACAGTAGGCCTATATCACAATCAATTAGCGATGGAACCTGGCAAGTAAATTTAGTAGCAAGTTGGCGAGTTGTCTTACCAAAAAAAAAACCAGGCCTGATAACTATGGATAGCTATGGACCTGATATTAAAGTCACTGATAGGTAGTTATAAACTGGGGTTTAGTATCACCTACTGTATGCTAATCATAGTTTTTTTTATGGCCGAAATTTGTACTTTGGTTTAGACGTTAGATTCTGAGCATGTCAACTTCTCTCATTTGAAAAACTCAATGAAAACATTTGTAGGTATATCATTAGTATGGGCCCAAATTAGTCTAGAAAGTCAAATGATGGCCACTCATGTTCCCAACTTTAACTCACATTTTCAAGGTTTAAAAGTTGTCACTGAGACATTGATTTAATGAGAGTTTCAATGTCAGAACCACTAGGAAAGTACCCTTTCAAACATTTGGCTTTTTTTTTTTTTTTTTGCTAAAATTTAGAGAGCTCTGCTGTGATACTAGTGACATTTAAGACTGTCCTAATCCTATTATTACTGTTGTTATTTTGGCTTGAGGACTCTATAATACTGTAGGATTGAAGAATATTTGTTAACATGTGATGCTTGTTAAATTGATTTTATATCCAATTAAAACAAATATTGAACTTCAATTTCTCACGATGAACTTGGCCTATGCTTTACAACTTGACATCAATGTTTGCAGAGGCCAAACAATCTCTGTAGTCATGACAACTGTATCTTTGTGAGGTGTCACGTATTAAAATGATAACTATCGTAAAGTTAGAAAATTATGTGGAATAGCTTTGATCAGGCTGTACAGTAGGTAAGTGCCAGTTGCATAAACATGGAAAATGAACTAACATACATGCAGGCAATTATTTTATACATTACATAATATTTTGCAAAGCAAATTGCTATTTGATATTGTCAAATTGTATATATCACACTTTTGTGCAAAGATATATACAGTAGTTTCTTCTACAAGGAACCACAGTCATTTAAAGAGACAAAAGTTCAGTGCCTTCCAAACTGTACAATGAATCTGAACATTAAATTCAAAGATTTCCCTGTATGTGTACTATACTGTTACATACATACATACTTTTTTATAAAGCGCAAACTCCATATGATCATATACTGTTATATACTGTACTGTACTGCAGACCATACAAACAGTATTTACAGAGCTCTATGGACCTAAAGTCACTGATAACTCCTCACCTGATGAAGTACAATCTTCGTGGTGCAGAAATACCGAGTGTATGGCATCCATTTTGCCCATTTTTCTACAATTGACTGAACGAAACTTATGATTTGGTTAATTTTTTCAGTTCTAGCTTAAGATGACATCTCCCGACTTGGACCTTAAACTTTATATTCCTGAACAAGATTTTGATAAAAAAAGAAAGTGTGGATTTTGTCGCAAGCGCAAATGAAGAAAAGTAGAATCAAATACGAAAAATAAAATTTTGAGAGAAAAAAATTGAGACTAAAGTCCTGTACAAAGTCTGTAATATTTAATAGTAGTACCATGTGAAGAAGAATCTATAAGCAAATACTGTATTATAAAATCTATCAATAATTGTTGTGTTTGTCCTCGTTGGAAATATTGATTCTAACTTTATCTGATCCAGTTCCACGTAAGTGCAATCTGCTTCACAGCTTTACTTATTGTATTTGTTTAAGTCTGGCTTTCTATTTCATAGTGACTACTGTAGACAAATACAGTACTACAATAAAGGAAACTGTATAGTACATGTATGTACACTTGTGATAGGAAACTGTTAACTGTACATCACTGATAAATTGGTTATTGGGATGTTTGCACTTGATTTATTTTATTTGGAAGAATATGTGAAGACAGTAAGAGATGTAATTATATGTCTGAAGAGTACTTTACTATTGGGACAGTCTAGCTTTGACTGGACATTAGTCAGGTATACATGCCAAGTTACTATTTTTCATAGGAACAACAAAATCTCAGATGTACTTTACTGTTTACCAATTTATGGTCTCTCTTATTAATATTTTAGAGTGAGAAGAGCCATGTTCTCAAGATGTCAGTTCACCAGCCAGTCCCACCTCCTCGTTCTGTGTCCAGAGCATCTCAGCGAAGCGCTCACTCCTCGCGGACAATGTCCACCAACGTACGCCGTTTGCACGAGGCGTTAGGAAGCATTCTCACGGAGACGGAGAGAGGATTCTTCGTGAAGGCGCTCAATGATTACCATTCCAGGAGGAATATACAGCAACTGGTGCAAAACTTAGCTCCGATCTTAGACACGGCGGAGAAAAGGCAACTCTACGTGCTGTTGAGGAAAGTCATTCCTAGTACGGACCAAGCGCTTTTCTGGCAGTGCGCACAACAGTCGCAAAATGGCAAACAGAGAGCTGGCAGATCTTTTCAACAAGAACATGGTCCCAGACACCCTACAGAGACTTTTCCCACTAGAACACAAATTTATGCCCCTGAAGCACATGCCAACCACAGTAACACATTGGATCAAAGGATAACTTCTAACAGAAGGACACCGGAACCTTTCAGTAAGACAGTCAAGGTTACCTCTGGCTACCAACAAACGCCCTCAGAGCAGAGGCAGGATGTCCATAAAGTAGTTTTGCAAAAGGACAGGGGGCTCAGTCTGGGGTTCAGCATCCGAGGGGGAGTGGAACATTCAGTGGGTATATTTGTCACCCAAGTGGAGCAAGGCGGATACGCAGAGAGTCAAGGTTTATTAGCCGGGGATCAGATCGTGGCATGCAATGAAATACCTTTTGAAGACATGAGTCATGCTGAGGCCGCCATGGTAAGTATATAGTCATTTTCTGATCTTGTGTTCTTTGATCATGCTGAAGTACATAATACATCACAGATTCAAAACCCACTTATGCCAATCCTTAATTTAATGCCTGGGGTCTTACTGGACCAACAAAAAAAGAAATCCTTTAAAACATGTAGCAAAAAATCATTTGTTACGTCTCAGACCGTCAGTGTACAGCAAATCCTGCCATACTTTACCCGCCTGACGTTTTTAATCTAATAATTCTTTGAGTACACAGTTTTAAGTACAATCGTACAATGAAGTTGGATAATTAACATATAGCAAAGATTCAATTTAATTGTTCTCTGGAGCTTACATGACTCAAAATCCAATCAAGTTCTTGTCTTTTCAACCGTTAATGATGATGCTGTGCCATTTATCAATTGATGCAGTTCTCTTTACAATAATTGTCAAAACAAAAATACAAAATTTGAGACTCAGTCAAGTTGAAGGATTTCAAGTGTAGTATACTGTAGCTGTGGATTGTTAAAAGATCGTTAAAAGGTGAAGTTTTGTAGGAACCACTGTACTGTAAGCTGTGTGCAGTGTAATATGGTATACAGTACTACCGAACATGCAGTGTTTACTGCTGTCGTTTTACCTTACAAGTTTATCTTACAGTGTTGGGAGTAATATAAATTTATATGAGTGTCAATGACTTGTGCTTGTGTGCGTGTGTGGGTACAGTATGCATGTTGCTATGTCTGCATGATGTGATACCTTGGCTTGTAAATTATACACAAATTCAGCTATATATATTAATTTTGTACAGTGTATGTACAGCAGATGCCTTTTGTTCAGTTATGTTGTTATTGGTGAAGATCATAGGTCAATATGAAAACCAATGTTAGGAGTAAGCCTACTGTACTCAAAGAATGCACTTATTGGTGAACCTCATACAGTATTTGGTTGATTAAATGCCCCTTAGTGAGTAAATTCTGTACATGGATACTATAGCTGTTTGATAGTTTTGGTGGAGGTCACTTGAGGTCAAAAGTAGTGAAATTCTTGAGAACTTATTTACATATAGGCAACTACTGTGCCTTATCTTCAGCTGTGGTGAATTTCACATCAAATTATACGTCTACTGTACACTCTAGTACAGATTGATGCCTTCCAAAATGTTGTTGGTAAATGGCAATGATGAATGAAAGATCATTATGTAATAATGGGAAGTTTCAAATAAATCTTCACTGTTATAGTGAGGGCTTTGTTCTGTATGCATTGTCAAACCGCTAACTTGTGATGTTCAGTATAGTAATAGTGCACAGAATGTAGCATTTATAACAAAGCTTCAAGGCTATTCTATCTCAGTAGAGAAGTGAGTTAGTAGCCAATGCCCTATAGATTAAAAATGGGAACCAACAGTGAGTTTAGAACAATAGGGACATCATTTGGAGTTGGGAAATCAAAAGTTTGTGAAACAACACATGATGTTCTCATAGCCATACACAATGTTTTCTGACATCTCTAGAAAGATTGTGCTGACCTTTGACTGTATCATCCCATATAGCATTTGGAACATAGGAGTGGCTAACTCACATGGGTGTGTATTATCTCGTTGTCGAAAAGTTAAGAAAAAGTAATATAAAACATTAAAGTTTATACTGTGACTGTCCTTTTCGTCACAGGCAGTTGTTTTTTGTGGCAATCCTGCCAGCAGGTTGTGTGAGCTGTGGGTTTGCTTATAAACTTTGAGGTACAGTAGTTGTGTTGAAGGTTTTACTCAACATCCTATCCACACTGATATATAGATAAATTGGCTTAAACCTATTTAATGCTTCGAGTGGCTATTTTTTTTTAAAGAGCCTAAGTACTGTATTTAGTCATAGGTTTCAACCTGTTGAATATTGCAAGTTGATACAGTAGTAATTAAGTATTTAATGACCCTACATTACTGTACCATACATCATTCATTCATCTAAATATTTGCACTGACTGTCAAATAAGTCATTACAATTTCATGGCCCTAATTTTACTTCCAAATTATAATCAAGATTATCAATTCTAATACCTAGCTTTGCAGTATACTCAGTACAGCTACACAGAATGATATAACACCCACACAGTAAGTACTGCATATTCAACCATTGACAGAGAGCATTGTTCAACATCAGCTTGCGTATCCTGTATTAAAGGTGTATTTATTGATTTGATTTTTCTAGATTCTATGTACTTATTGTATGTATGCTTAATAAGTACTGTAGCTGCCTACAATGCAGTAAGGGAATATATATATTTACATGTTTGTAGCACTCTGCATGTACAGTATTTATACAGTAATTTCACAATATAATAAAATACTGAAAATGAATGCTTTTCTAAAATCTTCATACTTGCAAAGATTACTGTACATGTATCTTTGCACACCAATGGTACCAATTTGCATTCTATTTTCGATCAGTTATAAATTTCCTGTTTGTGAATGCATGTATGTAATGTTCAGTACTGTACATTAGCTGTGAAACTGGAAGAAATAAAGTTCTACAGTACTTACTTAGTTAAATCAATTTTAGTTAAAAATTTGACAGTACAGTAGGCCATACTGCACAATGCACATATACAGCAAATGTCATATTGCAAAACAGCTGGTCTGAAAAATTCACTGCAAATGTTAAGTACACATGTAAAATACAATACATTACAGTAAAATATTCACCAAATACTGTACCAAGTCTCGCTGATGTAACCTGTATGGCTTTAATTATAAATTCAAATACAGAATATATTAGTAAATATTTATATATGTGTCCGCATATAAAGCAGGAGGCCTGGGTTCGAATCCCAGTGGAGGCTGGAAGTTTTTTCACTGTTCTGGATTTTCCAACTCACTACGATTCCAATTATATACATATCGTAGTGAGTTTGAAAATCCAGAACAGTGAAAAAAACCCAGCCCCACCGGGATTCGAACCCGGGCCTCCCACCCCACACGCGGACACCCTAACCACCATATATAACAACATACTGATACTGTACAACTAAATTGTCCGTGTCATTATTGCAAAATCTGTTGTTGCAATCTTCTTTGTGTGTCTTAAGTTGATCAAAAATGTCACAGAACTTGGAAGGATGTGTTCTTAATTTTCAACAATGTTAACTGAGCTCAAAATGTTGATTTTTATGTTTAAAGTTAGAGAGGCAGAGGGTCTCTGAGAGAGAATGTTAGACTCTTTATTTGGAGCAAATATTTAGATTAACGTACGCATGCAATAACATATTCAGAACTGTAATATCCAGATTGACCAAACCCACCACCCTCTGCAGCACTCCCCCTCCCTCCCCTTCCTTCCCATTCTTCTTTGGTGGTTCTATAGAAATTAGTTTGTACTGTATAGAAATAGCACGCTGCAGTAAATATGAAAAAAAAAAAATTAAATTGCATTCATAGTGCAGTATTGTACTATGGAGTATGGTGATTAGTTTATGTACAGGAGGCCCACCATACAATGTGTGAAAGAGTACTGTACATACATATATGTATACATACAGTACAGTATGCATGAATTTGTAAATGTAAATTTGTAAATCTGTTGTCTTTTTCAGTGTTTGTACATTTAGTAAATTGACAAAGATGATTTGCTCGTTTTATTATGTACAATTAGTTACTCTTCCTAAATCTTGAATATTGTCAAATTTATTTCCATTGTTTCTAAAGAACATTAATCAGGTGGAATGAATATATTTATATACCCCGGTCTTCCTTTCCTCCAATTCAGGTACTTAAGACAGCGAGGAGTCTGGTTCTCTATGTTCAGTCCGTTGGCAGAGTTCCAGGGTCGTTTCAAAGCCACCAGACATACACCTGGGTTGATCCCCAGGGTAGAAGCGTATCACCACCTCCAGATGTGGACCCCATGAGACAGGTGCACCTGCAAAACGGACGCAAGAGTAACGCCACCTTACTGAAAAATGGCAACGAAAAAATGGTAACTTTTGTACACTTGTGCAAAGAATGAACAGTTTAATGTGCAAAGAATGAACAGTTTAATTTGTTCAAAGCAGGATTCCTGACATGGAGGTGGGGCTTGGGAGGGGGGGGGGGTTGTTGGGTGGAACATTTTCACAGCAATGATTTCCATATAAGGCTGGTTCTTTCACATACATATTCCACTTTCATCGCCACTGAACATTGGTCTGACATCTGCCCCATCACCCTTCCTCCCCCATCTCCCTCTGTCCATCCGTCCGTCCCCATCCCTCCCCACCCTCACCCCCACCCCATGTCAGCAAACCTGTGACTAGTTCCCAGATTAGTTAAGACACTCACCCAAAGCTTCTATACTGTATTGCTCTTCTTCATCAAATATTTTCTACAATGGTGAACCGTTGCAGGAGAAATTCCAACATGTTGCCCACACTGGAAAATTTCTCAGTTTTCAGTGAATCTACAATACAATGTATTATATACACAGTTCACTGTACGCTCAATATTGATTCTGTGTGATGAGTCATTGCACGCGATTCCACAACAGTTTCTTTCTTGCCAAAGGTTTAAAGTATTTGACAGGGATATTGATTGCATTGAGCAAATTTACTTAATTCTCTTCACAAATCTGGTTATCTTGTCGAAGGAGCGTTAGCATTTCACGTATAATTTGTATCCCCCATTTTTCTAACGTCCAAAGGAAAATTTTATCTTTTGACAATAATTGACAGAGATTCCATTAGGGAAAAAGTTCAAAAAATTGCTGTACTTTAGAAGATGGCAGATTCTTATCAAATATTTCTCGTCATCCCTGCGGAATACCACAAAACAGCATATAGGTATGCTGTACATGGAAAACAAGAATATAAATTGAGGTTGACTTTAATTGCCTGGCTGTCTGTTGTACAGATACAATAAGATACATACATGTTTACGACATCAAAATCTTTTCATGATTTTGTCTTAAACATTCATCATAATTGTTGGTATCATGAATGATGATACTAGCATCATGGTACCAGATCTGCAATACACTGCACACATGATACATTGTGAGTTCTGCATTTTGAAATACAATAATTTCTCTGTCGTTTAGTTCATATGAATTCACCATAAGTCACATAAGTTATGGCGATGATTGTACATTCAGGGTTCAAATAAACTTATTGAAAGAAGGAGATGTGCAACAAGTACATTATACCATTTGAAACTGTTCAAAGCAGTATGCAGTTTGCCATTTTCAAATGGGCCAAAAAAACAAATATCTCAGGTTCCAGCTCAACTTTCTAGTTTTGGTGTTGTCAAAATAATACTGTATTCCTTTCAGTTAAATAGAAAGATGTGATGTAAACACTGTAAAGTCCTTTAAATATTGCACAAAAATGGTCAATTTAATGAAAATCATGAAAGAAAAGAAAAGAAAAAAAAAACCCAAACAATGAAAACCAAGAGACTTGCTTCAATTTCATCCTTGGTTTTACTATGTTATATGTTGTTATCTGTCAGGTAACTTTAGTCGTTGAGGATGGAGAGAGTCTTGGACTGATGATTAGAGGCGGCAGGGAATTTGGTCTCGGTATATATATCACAGGAGTTGATCCATATTCAGTGGCAGAACATTGTGGATTAAAGGTTTGTGTAGCAGATTGCCATTTTGTCTTGAATTTTGTTTTCTTGAGGAATTGAAGTGAACTTTAAAAGAAAGTTTTTAAATGAATGCATGAAACCCAAACTTACTACTGAAACAAGTCAGGCATATTGTCTTCATTTGAACGTGAAACAACAAGCTTGATAATTTATTCGCTAAAGTCAATGTAAGGTTATCGTCAGTGTTTGAAATTTCGTCACGTTGTTTACAGTAATCATCACCAAATGTCCAAGAAAATTATCAGGAAGAATATATTGTCTAAGTCATGAGAAATCAATATGTAATTGGATATTCCTAAATATTGAAACCCTTCCGATAGGTTGGAGATCAAATTATCAATGTCAACAGACGAACATTCCTGAGCATAGAGCACCAGGAAGCTGTCGCTATATTGAAATCTTCCAAAGAGATGACGATGACAATAAGAGATGTTAAGAAACTTCCATACGCTCGCACCACAGTGGACAGGACACAGTGGTTGACAGGTATGTTCCAAGAAAAGCTGTGAGAAGTTTGTTATTACACAGTAGTATGTATCTGTGTATCACTGGGATTAAGGATAGGTCTATGTTGCTATGGGAATCACTGAAAGTATGTATCACTGTATCATAGGGATTAAGGATAGGTATATGTTGCTATGGGAATCACTGAAAGTTTGTTAACATTACTGGTAGGCCAGGACCTGGGCATGTGTGCTACTGCATGTAGGAATAGTTGTTTTCAATGGGAAAGCTCTCAAAATTTTGTACCACTTAAACTAG
>KN882277.1:24684-37291 GCA_000934455.1 Apostichopus parvimensis
TGACCTCAGTTTCGTTTGTCAGTATGGGATGGTTCGGTAGTGCCGTTTGGCCGTGACGTTTTGTATCCCGCATGGCGGGTCACGTAAAAAGCACACAGTATAGTCAAAATGTTGGAAACAATACCCCTTTTTTTTTTTTTTTTTACTTTGGTTTAGCGTGTGACATAAATTTGCTTTTTCTCCCTGCCAGGGAAATTACCACCTCAAGATTTGTGTACTAATTTAGGCTTAATTAATCATCTAGTAAACATTGTAACCAGTTGCATAAAACCTATTACTTACGATCCGTTGCATAGTTGAGTTTCTTTATTTCTTTCAAAGTACGCCATTTTTATTGGTACAATATATATAAGAGTGTTAGAGTTTTCCGTATGTATCTGTTCATTCATTTCACTTCCCTTACTCAGAAAAATTATATATATATATATATATATATATATATATATATATGTACAATGTACAATAGAATAAATGTTATTTATCACCACATGCAAGTTATTTAACTTGAGTCCAAATTTAATTCGCTTGAGGAAGGTTGAATAAATCACCGAAATTTTGACATCCTGTTATAAATCATTGTATACTTGCGTTTCACTTTCACTTTCATTGACACAAGACACACGACAATATCCTATGCGCCTTCTATTTCTCTCCATTTGAAAACCAGTTTCAGTCCCTCCACTTTCAATTCACTAACACGCCCTCCATTCCAGAAGACGATGACAGATAAGTGTTTTGAAAGGTTATGCAAATGTTAGTTATATTCCATTTCGATTATTGCGGAATTGAGACTGTTGACTCTAAATCTTAGGATTTAGTGTCGGGTTGGGTCACTATTAATAAATATAGCTTACTTTAATAGAAAACCATGCCAAGTGGTATTTTCTCTGTTACCAGTTTAATAGCAATTATATTTTGAACGATTTCGCCCAAACAAGCCCCTTTATTGACCAGAACCATATGTGTCCTACCTTAACCGGGTTACTTGCACTTAATTAGTATAATCAAAGCTTCAAAGTGTAGGCAAAATAACGATGGAGTCAATTACCGTGGTCGAATAAAGCTGATTAACAAACTGTAATGCCATCAGACGTAGCTAATTAGTTTCTACTTAAGACATTAAAACCAATCTAAAGACAACCAACAATGTGTGACCTTTTGTCAACTAAAAGTAACAAGAGACTTTCTTCCTTCTGACGTGAAAGAACGCATTCAATTTGAAGAGAAACATCTAATCCTAACAGCTTTGTGCAACTTGAAGCCCAGTACGATAGTGTGTGTGGGGGGAAGGGGGGAATGAATGAGTCTATCCGCAATTTTTTTTTTTTACAAAACAAATGGAAATGGTTGAAGTTGTCACAAGCAAAATACGTGTTGCTACCCGATTATAATCCATAGTGGGGGTTAATCGAAACTTTGCAAAAACGTTAAAGGTATTTTGTTTGTTATCCTCAAAATCGAGTCGCAGTGTTCAATCTGCGATCAAAACCTGTTTGTTATCCTCAAGTTTAACTATATTTACGATTTTCCTTTACAGAATTACAAAATGCTTACGTTGGCGGTTTTGTTTTTGAGACTATTGAGGTGTAACGTTCTGCTTGAATGCGTATAATCAGTTTGGTGAACTTTTGGCTATACAACTATTCAAAGTACCAAATATTTTTGTGAAAAAGGCAGCCCGTTTTTAAATAACTTTATATATAATTTATTCTACAAAGCGCTGTACAAATGGAACACAAAAACGTCGACTAACTTATATTGCCCGGCGGTTTTTCGGAGACGAGCGAAACAGCTGAGCAGTGCATTGATACTGAGTAGTACTATTGATTCCATAACTACTTAAAACTGTAAGGCAAAATGTAGGAGGAAAAATCTAAAAGAAGCGACTGCCATTCGAAAAATAGTATATGCTGCTGGAGACGTGGGAGTCGTAACCTCGCTCAGTCCTTGCGAAAATCATAATCACTGCCCATGAAGCAGGGGGGTAGGAGCTTCCAAATATGGGGGGGGGGTGGTAGATCAGAAGGGCACTTTATCATGCCACAAACACCACTCGTTATGCTATAAACCGATACACACCGGCCATATCACTTAAATTTATATGTGTTATAGTATGCTATCAATAGTATTATGGTGCACGTGACTCTATTTAGAATTAACAAAGGCTTACGATATCCAAAAGACAGTTCTTCATCGAAGGGGCACATTTTATTTGCCAGTAGGGCACATTTTCTATTTTGGAAAAAAGTGTGGGGGGGGGGACACGCCCCCGGCTCCTACCCCCTGCCGTGCAGTTAGATGTCCACCCGAGACGCTTAACCGTCTTCACAACACTGTATAACATATTCACATCATGATCTACATACCGGTGCTGTGGCCGAGTGGATAAAGGCGGTGGCATTTGAAGCAATGAGGCTTAGCAATCGGGAGGTTCGGGGTTCAATTCCCGGCCGGGTCATAGTAAGGTGGGTTTTTCATCCAAGAGTAATCTACGGTTTCCCATCTGAAATGACTTTCTCAATTGAAAAGATTCCAAATTTGAGTTAAAATGTTGAATTGGAAGCCACCCGACGTGTAAGTTGTAATTCATAAGCCCTTGCGGGTTTCTCCCATATTTGTGGTCGCTTAAGCGTCGTAAAAAAAATAACTGCTGATTATCTACAAACCTTTTCAATTTTAATTGACACTAAAATAAAATCAGAATGAAAACGAAAAATGATACTTGTGCATTGGACTCAATGTATTCATATAATCGGGGTCAATTCAATGAACACAATTTCTTTTGTTGCCTTCTCTGAGTCCCCGATATTTCTCTCCTCTTGGGCTATTAGTGTATACGTCCTGCCTTAACAACTGAAATTGCAGAATGAACTATACGGCTCTTCTATTTTGCCATTAGCGATTTGTATGAATGCGATAAATCATTTTGTAACGGTACTTTGACCGTTGGAGTTTACAGATTATACTCAACCACAAATAAAGCTAATTTATTGATCGACGAGAAACTCCGACGCAATGCGGAGTACATGTAAGTGCTACATGTGATTTGCAAATGTATTCTTACCTAACTAACTAACCTAGCAAAGGAAATACTAAACAAATTTCATGTGGCAATTTACAGGGGTCCAACCACCTTTGTACTTGGGGCAAAGATGTCACCATGCATTTTTAGTAAGAAAGAGTTACAATCATTCTAAATTGGTGCTCTTGAGGTCACTATGTACCTCGATGTAACCAGGGAGATGTCATGGATCCATAACAACGCCTTGGTTTAACTTTTAAGTTCAATGTGGAAGTTTCTAGGTCGATGTCGCAACTTTTGTGCCGAATAAATCTGCCCGATATCACGGTCAAAATGTGAAGTAAAAAATGCTTAAGCAAATACATCACATATAAATTACCATTCTTTGAGTGTGAGTCTCTCAAAATAGAAACCTAGAGTTTGGGAAGCACCTTTATATAAGTCAGAGCCAACTACTGATCTTGGCCTAGACAGGACCATTTGACCCTTAATCTATTGTAATGCAAACAGTTTGTAATTACTTCCGTTGGACGACGGGATATTGATTGTTAATCTAGGGATACACTATGACCCACCAATCTGTCTGGAAGAAAGGTCAGCCAACAATCTAACGGATAATATTAATTCCGTGAAGATTGCAAGATATGGTTCGTCTTCGGTCAGTTGCGTATTGTTTACATCAAGCCCAATACCAGTGTGAAGGTTCTCACCAAACCCTTACTCATGAATACTAATAAGCTGCAGACGTTCCGTGGACATATAGGAAGGTACGAGTTTTGTGATGTTTGATAAACCCTGTTAAATCTGATTAAAGTTCACAACCCTATTGATATAGAGAGACGACGTTTTGTGGACGAAGTGAATCAAATTCTTGACATCTTTGACTTTAATTTACACATATACAAGTATATACAAATGTGTTTTCTATGTGTATATAAAAGCGTACAATAGAATGACTACGTCCCGCACTGATTTGAAACGTCTGGCCATACAATCAGTGTCCATGTGCTAGTTGGTTAGGGTGCTAGCATATAAAATCGGGAGGCCGGTCTCCAAATTCCGGTGGAGGCTGAACGTTTTACACTGTTCTGGATTTTGAACTCATTACCGTTACTGTATACATGGGCAAGTATCACAGCACAAGACATCGGTGATACACAAACATACGTTGGGCTTTGTGCTACTGAATTTACGAGACGGTAAAAAACAACCACAAAAGCTCATTCACACACCACAAAAGGAACGAAACTGAACTTAGCAAACAGATCTGGTTACTCAAGGACAGACAAATCAATTTTGATACTTAATGGAAACTAGTGAAACATGCCAAACCATATATACAGCAACACCACAAAACGTTGCAATCTATGCCTTCGGGGAAAATATCTCCTCATCTATAGACCCTATGAATCAGCGCTAAACAAACCCTCTGAATTGGTGTCGCATTCCAGTCATTCAAGAAAATACTTGCTGCATACCAAACGCACTAACACAAACTTCAAATAACACACTTTAAAACAGTCGCACACTAGCACCTGACGAGTGAGAAATCACGAAACAAGCTTGCGTCCTCTCGACGTTGTCGTAGCCCTCTCGTCATCTTCGTCGTCTTCGTATTCTCGTCGTCCCTCTCGTCGTCGTTGTCGTCGTTGTCTTCTCGTCATCGTTGTCGGCGTCCTCGTCTTCTCGTCTTTGTCCCTCTCCTTGTCGTCATCGTCGTCCTCTCATCGTCCTCTCATTGTCGTCCCTCTCGTCGTCGTTGTCGTCGTTGTCTTCTCGTCATCGTTGTCGGCGTCCTCTCGGCGTCCTCGGTGTCGGCGTCCCTCTCGTCGTCGTCCTTCTCGTCGTCGTTGTCGGCGTCCTCTCGTCGTAGTCGTCGTCTTCTCGTCTTCGTCCCTCTCCTCTCATCGTCGTCCTCTCGTCGTCCTCTCGTCGTCGTCCTGTTGTCCTCTCGACGTCGTCGTAGTCCTCTCGTCGTCGTCCTCTCGTCGTCGTCGTCGTCCTCTTGTCTTCGAGGGTCATGGCGAGAGTCATGGCGAAGGCCGGGGCTTACCCCCATTCTCCGCCATCACCCTCTCTATAACCATACAGCCATTAGCATAAAAACCGTAACCTACCAGTACCTTTATACTTTAGTCACGTGACAAATTACTGTTTGTAGTACCACAACAGTAGCTTCCTAAATAGCAACATGGTTACTTAGATTATATGCAAAGGTTTCTTCACTACATTAACTAGAAATTTTCGAAATCTTAGATGACATACATTAACAAATAACAGATTATCCGGCATAAAATATGTTTAACTCACTTAAAAAGCGATTCAGGTTACATCACAATTCATACTACATTCGGCGCGTTCATTAATTAAATGGGGTTTACACAGCATGTATTTTCACGTAAAATCTCTCATATATCATGAAACACAATACTTAACTTTCTATTAAAAACCGCGAGAAACAAGTAAATTTCAACTACTGAGAAGTGACATGTCATTATTAATTTTGGGCAATTGTTACCATTCTAACCAAACCCATAGACATAGACATGCAGGCGTCGAGCTACTTTTGCCCTTCTATCGTTGTATGCGATTGGTTGATTCATACTTGCGTTGCTGTGACAGTAAAGTAATACAATGCAAAATAACTTACTAGGACTTGATCATGGTATTATAAAATACTGAGGGCGCTTGATTCGAGATGCCTGCATATTTATATAGCTCGTGTAGTTTTACTTATTTTGTTTTTGTGTTTGAGATGTGTATTTGTAATTTCGGTGCCGGTAGACCGCATGATGTTGTTATACTAACTCTTGCCATGCTCATGTTTGGGATATTTAAGAATTGGGTGAGCTATGAAACTCTTTTTTATGTCTGAGGTTTTTGTTTCTTTCTTGTTGTCTGCACTGACTGTCGTGTTCACGTTCTGCACGCAGGTAACACAGAACCAACGGAAAGACATCGAAGCCTATACTATAGTAGAAGACTTTACATTGCATACGAAATGGTATGCAAACATATATATATGTACAATTGATTCATAGTTAATGAATACATTGAAAGAAGAGTCCATTCTAAGACGATGCAGAGGTATAACAGAGCAGGAATGCAGAGGGTAATTAGGTTAACAAAAACCACATAGTTTCACTTTTACGTATGGACTAGCTGCGAATGTTAACAGTCTCCAAAGAAAATTCTTGCATCTGGAGCAGACGATTGCAAATTTACGGGACTTGTGTTTTATAGCAGTACAGGCAACTAAGCTTCAAGCTATATTAATAAGCAATGGCCTTTTGGCTAAGATCATGTCAAATTTCTGGCGAAACATTTGTTGCGCGGGGAGATAGGTGGTACAGATGTTAAGCCTACGAGAGCAACACATTTATCTTTATACCCTCGCCAGTAAGATCAGTTTACAGACTTAACTATTTCTACTAGTGTTGTTATTGTACAGAATAGTACTTTGAGGGGAGGGGAGGGGCGGAGGATACATAGGGGGATGGGGAGTAGAAGGCTAAAAACTTGATCTGTCACGTATGGTGTTTCTTATACTTTGTTTGAAGATATTTCTGCCAGGAAATTTTAAGCACTTCATTAAATTAGGAAAAGAAACCTGCGCAATGATACTCAAAAACTCAAAACCTGATATAAATGTAACAAAAGTTAAGTGGTTGAAGTAGCATATGAATTTATTCATGCTATAATATGTTTCATATACCTGAAATATCCATTATCGAGTTAAAAAGTAATCGCAATCCAGTCATCAACAGTATTATGTTAGTATATGTTAAGAACGCTTCCGACAAACGCCTACTTCCCCACCCCTCTAACAAAAGAAATAATAAAGAAAAAAGAAAAAAACAATGGTAAAAAAAGAAGAAGATCGGTCTCATGTATTGTACACACTAATTAACGCACAGAAAGCATGCACCGAAACTCTAGGAATCATAATAATATAAATAAGTATCAGCTCAATGGGTGTTTCCTTTTTCCTTTTGTTATTCTGTGACTTCAAAGTGATTCAGCAAACATGTCATTTAACACCTGACTCAAACGTGGGAGGGGTGAGACAAACTGAGATTCGCAGAGAGAGAGAGAGAGGGTGACAGGTGGGCGGAGATAGATGGATGGATGGATGGATGGATGGATGATAGGTGATTGCTCCACTGTACTGTGTCACTACAAGACGACACACTACGGAGAATAAATAGTTTTTTTACTATATGAGAAAAAAGAGTTGAAGCTATGTTAGAGGAGATAAACTGCTTTGCCAAACGGTTCGTAGTGAGAAATTATATGGAAATTCATGATGCATGGGCACTGCCTTGCAAAGTTACAACGAACTCATAATATAAGCTGATATTAAGAATTAATGATAAACATAATACATTCGAATAGCTTTTGGAATAGTACATCTCTGATTATATATATCAATTGAACAATTTGAATACTTTTAATAGTAAAAAGTACTTCGTGTACACCTTAACATGTCAATGACAGTCCTGTAATTAAATACTTTAGCCCCACAAATAATTCCCTTCCCCCTTATCATACCTTTGTTAATTGAGATAAAATAAAACAAATGGATATGTGCTACTTTAAGTAAGTTATGCAACACTAAGCACACGTCTGTGTCTTAATTAAATAGTGTTTTATTACTGCAATAACTAAAACAATATATTGCTCTGTATAATTTGAAACACTGTGAAGTTTTTCTTCTTGTACAAACAAAAAAGGTGAAACAAGTGGGCAATCCATGGCGTTGAACCCTCATCTATTCCATGACGGAAGTGATTGTTTGGTTATTTTTCAATGCATCTGGATGCTATCTTAACAAGAGCCCAAGGGCACTATGGTTCCTTGCTTATAAGGACTAAGCACTATCCTAAAAGTGTTATTTCCGGGTTGAATATACACACAATATTATTGCCATAAATATCACAAATCAAAATGATTGGTCCTTTTGAGAATATGTTGACTTTTGTTAGATTTGTTTATAAGAACTTGCAGAATCATCCTAACTTTGGTTGCACAGGAGTCAACCCATGGACAATTAAAATATGGCCACAAAAATTCAAATATTCAACTTAAAAAAAACTAATACAGATCCCTGGAGGCACTATTCCAAGGACATGTGAGGTCAACAGAGGTCCACCTCTCAAAACCAAACAAAACCTTGACCTCTTAAACTTTGCGCTTGAAGGTCGCACAGGGGGTCAACCATGGACAATTTTGATCACTTTGGAGATTGACTTTTGACCCATAGTTGACCATTTTTGACCTTGGATCAAATAACCGTTATGTTTGGAAACAATCTCTTACCCTATTCACAACTAGTCCCAAAATGTCAACCATGTCGGGCCCCATCAGTGGGAGTTTCACAAGTTATTGCAGCTAAAAAACACATTTTGGGCCATTGGTTATTTTGGAAAATGTGCCCATTACTTCATTCACAACTGGTCCCAATATATCAGCCATTTTAGACTCCGTCATTGGAAATTGTTGCAAAAATTAGCATTAGTGGGTGGGCAGTTTTTTGCCCATAAGCGACCTTGAATGACCTCGGATGGCATGACGGTAATGTTCACCTCGATGATGTGCACTCCATCCTAAAATTGTTATGCACTCCAATGTACACACACAATGTTATTGCTAAAAAGGTATCAAATCCAACCTTTGGCACCTCATGTATGTATGTGTGTATGTATTTTAGATCCTCCTGCGAGCAGGAACTCGCTAAGAAGCCTCATTGGCTTATCAAAGCCGCAAAGGCTGTCTCTTACATTCATATTTAACGTCCATGATTATGAATTGTCAACAACTCTGTAACTGGACGACATACATTAATCTTGGAGTGACTCGAACTGGGCACCTCATGATTGAAAGGAACCTGCGTTAACCACTGAGCTACCACTCCGTGAGCTCATAACTTAAGAAACAGGTGTCCGATCGAAGCGGGAGTTAGTTTCGTCTATAGAGCACACAGAGCTCTATCATATATTAAAATATTAACAAACTTTTATTTCTTTGCCCTGTGTCTCCTTAAATGAGCATATTTATATATTGAAAAAAAATTAACCTCTAATAACTTTGCACCCGAAGGTCGCAAATGGGTCAACCCATGGACAATTTTGAACGGAAGACCATTTGAGATCTGAATATGGCCAAAAAAAAATCAAATAACCAAAGAAAATAATACAGGTCACCAGAGGTCGACCTAGGGTCAAAGGTCACAAAGATGCGGGTCGACTAATGGATTACAATAGCGTAACTCCCAACTTTGACGGACATTTTGTTTCAAGCTATCGCAAAAATACTAGTTTTTGACCCCTAATTGACCTTTATTGACCTTAAATCACACGAATGCTATGTTTGAAAACGATCCCCTACCCCATTTTCAACTAGTTTCAAACTAACTTACATGTCGGACCCTGTCAATTGGAGTTATTGCTTTGTTTATTATTTTGGTTTTTGGCCCCTAACTGACCTTTGGTGACATTTACAGGCACCGAAAACAATAGGGCACACCTCCTCAATATGGCGGGTCTTAATACCAAGTTTGAGGTAAGTTCAACTCTTCCTTGTTGAGTTACAGTGTACCCAAGCAAGTGTTACAGACACACACAAACAGACACGCCAAGTTGACTACATAGGCTCCTTTTTCTAAAGCAAGGAACCAAAAATAATTACTCTTGTGGTTTAATGACTTTTTCAATACTGACAGCAGGTAATGGATAAAACAAAAATGGGGGGGGGGGGGTTGGCCTTTGACCTCTGAAATTTGACTTATGACGTCATCAATCACGCATACACGAGTTTTCATGACCAGGTATCTACCAACAAAGTTCGAACGTGATCGGACTAGGAGTGTAAGAGGAGTTCGCAACACCTATTCGTACAATTTAGGCCAACAAAAAAACGCGCACACACTCCCTCACATTGCTGATGTGGGGAGAAGTACAATATCTCATCTCCTATGAAATGAGATGATAAGTCTATATATAGTTTTGTATACCCTGCGGATGATAGCCTAAACAATAACTAGTTGTTTCCCCTATTTTGAAGGATGGGCTGAGAACAGATTGTGGTAACTATATAACCCATCTCAGTTTTGACTGTTATTACTAACATTCTTGAGAAAGCTATTCATGCTCAAGTTTATGGTCATCTTGAAAACAATGGGCTTCTAAGTTCGGCACAATCTGGATTCAGACAAAAACATTCTACCCTTGCTGCTGTTATTGGCGTTACTGACTACATTCTTGATAATATGGACAAGGGTCAGATCACTGGTGATGTGTTTTTGGTGCTAAAAAATGCATTTCATACAGTCAACTATGAGATTTTTCTGCATAAATAATCCTATTATGGGATACGGGATAATGAGCTAGCCTGGTTCTCTAATTACTTGAAAAATAAAGAACAAGCTACTATTATTGGTGGGGTTAAATCTGAAGCGAGACCTGTTACAATATGTGTACCCAAGGGATCCATATTAGGTCCACTTTAATTTATCATTTTTATTAATGACCTTCCAAATGTAGTTTCGAATTTTAAGGTTTTTCTTTATGCCGATGATACTGCCATCATGTATAGTTCAAAAAACGAATTAGATATTTAATGGGTCATAAATTTGGACCTGGAAGCTGTTTCTGATTGGATGAACACTAATAAGCCGACACTTAATGCTCCTAAAACCAATGTTATGACATTTGGCTCTTCTCAAATTATGAAAAATGTTAATCCCCTCAATGTAATGATATTCTTGAAAATGTGTATGTTTTCAAATACCTTGGAATGTGGTTCGACCCGTTCCTTAAATGGGAAAAACATATTGACAAATCTATTGCAAAGTTATCACAGAAACTGGGTATTCTAAAAAGACAGTTGGTGTGTTGACCAGCATACATGTAACTCTCTGTACAACGCTCTAATTGTACCCCATATTGATTATTGTTCGGCGACGAACAAATTGGTTGACCGGGTTCAGGTTCTTCAAAATCGTGCAGCTAGATTAGTCCTGGGGTGTAGGCTTCGGGGTTTGTATGTTACAGATATTTTTGCTGAATTGAATTGGCTAAATGCCCGGTAACGTGCATAATATTTCAGGAATATTTTAATGTATTGATGTGTCCACGGCCTGGCTCCAGATTACCTTACTAATATTACTGTTATACTGAGAGATAGCCATTCGAACAGAACTGCTGCTCTAATAATGTTTTACTTGCTCCTGTTAGATCTGGGAATGGTAAAAGATCCTTTGAATTTTCTGGAGGCAGGTCGTGGAACAGTTTTCCCCCAAGTTTGAAATGCTTGCCAAATGTTAATATTTTTAAACGCATTATGAAAACTTATACATTTTGTTTAGATGTCTGATATTTGTTTGTCTATTTTTTCGCCGTCCTTTTTGTGCTTTTGGGTGTTTATGACTGCATATTATAGGCATGGTACCTGAAATTAATGTAACGCTTGAGCGACTTGCTGATAAAATTGACAAAACAAACATTGCCTTTCTCGTTATTAACAGACTAACAGCAATATGCTTTGCTAATATGGAAGGAAATCCAATCAGTGCTATACCGGTACAATAAAAGAATCAATTATCAGTTCCTGTGAATTTAACAATTGTAATATATTTGTCAAGCTCAATTAGCAATTATTACGCAAAACACATGAAACGATTGTTTCTTTTGCTAAGAAATCTTAAGTAACGAATTGGGTGCACGAAATTTAGAGAAAGTACTTTACCCTTGTAAAACCATATCGTTATCATAGGCATATAGGAGGGTATTTCTAATGGGGTAGGGGCGAAGAACATTGTTATTGATTTGGGGATACAATGGGCGGACTGGGTGACAGAGTGCCGATAGGGGTCCGAGGGGTGAAGAACCTGGAAGTTAGAGTAGTTTTTATATGTTTGTCGCTCCCTTGTGGAACAAACAATAGGACTGTCAAAGATACAGAAATTTCTTTGGAATTTATCTCCGACCTCTGGCAGCAATTTTTATTAAACAAACTAAAGCTCTCTTTTAGGTTAAATTATCATTCCAGGGGTGGTGGAAGGGCGGTTAGAGGTGTTTTCAGTAAAGTTTTCCCCGATTGGCAAGTTTGTCCTTTTTTCTAAAAAGTATTTTGTTAAACAAGGAGAGGTAAAAGTCAAAATAAATAGATGATCAATGGATGGATGGATGGATGGATGGATGGATGGATGGATGGATGGATGGATGGATGGATGGATGGATGGATGGTTGCTTAAAGTGTTTATTAAAATATCCACGTTAAGTATGATATTTCGCTGGCTGACAACGTTCCTTCACATATTGTCGTTAGTACGCTACAAATATTTTTTAACGAAATGAAAACAGTAGCATGCCCTGGTAGGCAGAGCCGGTGGAACTGTTTCAAGATCTTATAGGTGGTGAAAATTGAAAAACAAAATCAACTGTAATTTGTTTTGGCAATAGTAGTTAAAACCCCACATCAAATAGAAGTGTAAATGATATACCGTCATAACTAATGAATTGAAATGCCTTCTTTTTTAATAATGTATTATTTATTCTCAGAAGAGAATACCATATATAAGAAAAG
>KN882277.1:37341-48349 GCA_000934455.1 Apostichopus parvimensis
GTCATTTCGCCCAACCTTGTTGGTCATTTCGACCAACCATTTTTTTACTCATATTCAGTCAGAATAATATTTTTTTCTATATCACTAGTTCAATTTGATTTATTTTGGGTTATATTACTTCGTGGTAGGTAAATAAAGTGAGGTCCGCTCGATATCGATCGGAGTCTGAGCAGTTATTTCGGATATAATGGGAGGATTACACTACTTTAGGCGGTTACGCATTCAATGGACGTTATTTTATTACACAAACAAAGAGGAATCGGTGTGGAATAATATCACCTTTTCTAGTTCACTATAGTTCAATTTGATTTATTTTGGGTTATACTATTACACTACTTTAGGCGGTTATGCATACAATGGAAGTTATATTATTATACAAACGAAGGGGAATCGGTGTGGAATAATATCACCTTTCCTATTTCACTAGTTCAATTTGATTTATTTTGGGTTATATTATCGGAAGGTAAATAAAATGATGTCCGTTCGATATCGATCGGAGGCATTAATCAAGGGTATTGTTCACAGCAGTTAGGTGTTTATCTAGTTCTACATAGTGTTAATCTAATGTTATACAAACAACCCCTAAAACACTGATCCATCCTCAAGTTTCCTTAATATTCGGTTCGTATCCCGTAACGTTAACAATTCCCGGACGTTTCCTATTAAACCCATCAAACCTAACCCATAAAACATTGATCCATCCTCAAGTTTCCTTAATATTCGGTTCGTATACCGTAACGTTAACAATTCCCGAACGTTTCCTTATTGAAGTATAATATTTTATCAAGGTTGGGCGAAATGACCAGGCTGGTTGGGCGAAATGACCAGGCTGGTTGGGCGAAATGGTAAGGTTGGGCGAAATGGCAGTTGGGCGAAATGGTTGTTGGGCGAAGTGACCAGCTTCCTCTGTTAGATCTGGGAATGGTAAAAAGTCCTTTGAATATTCTGGAGGCAGGTCGTGGAACAGTCCTCCCCCAAGTTTGAAATACTTGCCAAATGTTAATATTTTTAAACGCAATATGAAAACTTATATATTTTGTTTAGATGTCTGATATTTGTTTGTCTGTCTTTTTGCCGTCCTTTTAGTGCTTTTGGATGTTTACCGTTTTTCTACTGCATATTATAGACATGGTACCTGAAATTAATGTAACGCTTAAGCGACGGGCTGATAAATTGAAGAAACAAACATTGCCTTTCTCGTTATTAACAGACAAACAGCAATATACTTTGCTAATATGGAAGGAAATCCAATCAGTGCTATACCGGTACAATAAAAGAATCAATAATCAGTTCCTGTGAATTTAACAATTGTAATACATTTGTCAAGCTCAATTAGCAATTATTACGCAAAACACATGAAACGATTATTTGTTTTGATAAGAAATCTTAAGGAACGAATTGGGTGCACGAAATTTAGGGAAAGTACTTTACCCTTGTAAAACCATATCGTTATCATAGGCATATAGGAGGGTATTTCTAATGGGGTAGGGGCGAAGAACATTGTTATTGATTTGGGGATACAATGGGCGGAATGGGTGACAGAGTGCCGATAGGGGTCCGAGGGGCGAAGAACCTGGAAGTTAGAGTAATTTTTATATGTTTGTCGCTCCCTTGTGGAACAAACAATAGGACTGTCAAAGATACAGAAATTCCTTTGGAATTTATCTCCGACCTCTGGCAGCAATTTTTATTAAACAAAATAAAGCTCCCTTTTAGGATGGTAAAATTATCATTCCAGGGGTTGGGGGGGGGGGCGGTTAGAGGTGTTTTCAGTGAAATTTCCCCCGATTGGCAAGTTTGTCCTTTTTTCTAAAAAGTATTTTGTTAAACAAGGAGAGGTAAAAGTCAAAATAAATAGATGATGGATGGATGGATGGATGGTTGCTTAAAGTGTTTATTAAAATATCCACGTTAAGTATGATATTTCGCTGGCTGACAACGTTCCTTCACATATTGTCGTTAGTACGCTACAAATATTTTTTAACGAAATGAAAACAGTAGCATGCCCTGGTAGGCAGAGCCGGTGGAACTGTTTCAAGATCTTATAGGTGGTGAAAATTGAAAAACAAAATCAACTGTTTTGTTTTGGCAATAGTAGTTAAAACCCTACATCAAATAGAAGTGTAAATGATATACCGTCATAACTAATGAATTGAAAGTGCCTTCTTTTTTAATAACGTATTATTTATTCTCAGAAGAGAATACCATATATAAGAAAAGGTTTGCCATTTACTGAATTATTCAAGTTCATTGGCATCATTCGGTTGAGTCATATTTTAAAGATAAAATAATGGAATGAAAAGCTACTGAAAACCAGGGTGAGTTATGCAATGGACAGCATAGGGCAAAGTCAAGGCACCCTAGCATTAAGGTCCCAAGTTCAAAGGGTCAATTATCAACTTCCTATTGTTTCGGTTTTTGCCTCTTTGCAACTCTTAATGAAGGCGGGGAGAGGAAGGACGTCTAGTGTGCCTTATGGCACCTGAGCGCAATAATCCGGCACATCTGAAAACCTAGGTATCCATATCACAAAAAGCCTGTTGTGTTGTCCTATTGTGTACGATATAACTAATCGCCCATTTGTTTAAGACGACGAATTGCTATGTTTCAAATCTAATCCAACACTGAGGGAAGATAAACAAAACAAAAACCACACTGGAAGCGAAATTGCAGAATCTGGTTCCTCTAATGCTAGATATGTTTGTTTGATGGCCTACGATTTCGCCAGATAAACCCTTCGACCAGATAAACACGGTGGTTTGTGACGTCATAAAGGCGCAAGTTTGTAATACGTTTACTAAAAGGTTGCCTTCTCTTTAATCTAGGTATTGACTTGTCCTTGAAATGTGATAGAAATGAAATCTTCGCTTATAGTTGACCGTCCTTTGCTTTAATTGAAAGGTTTCTCAAAATAATAATTTCTTAGAATATGGTTTGCATCTGCAGACTGAGGCTTAATGAATCTCAGATTATGCCAAAACAGAAATACATTTTCAGCCGGCTCATTTGGCATGATAATGTCATGCACTCACTCGACTGTTGCCAGATACATTCATAACACGTAATCATATACTTTAATAAAAATAAAAACATACATGTCTTTGCCAATCAACATACTTTATATTGATGGGTGAAGTCTGCGGCTAGTACAGATAACAATGTAAAGACATTGTTATTTCAAATTAACAACATGAGAACCGCTGGGTGACATTCGACACCATTTGTCCTCTTAATTGACAAGATTATATATGTTTCATTGTAAACGATTTACATTAAACTTGTTGTAGGAATGGTCGTTCCGAACACTCTCCTAAAGTGAACGATGGTTCCTTGAAATTAAGAGGGTGTGGAACTATCCCCATCTCATCTCAACTGTATAACTATAACATAAATGGTGATAGTTACACTACGGTAAGTATCCAAACGTTTCATGATACAATTAACCGGTCTTTTTAGTTTAACGTTATAAGGGAACTTGTTGCAGAATACTCTATAGTTACAGATTGAAAGCCTTTTCCCTTTGTATTGTTTGAACAAATGTAGCCTCTATATTGTGATTATATTGAAATAACTCTTTCACTGAATCAAGGCAATGTTACACGTTTGTCCGAAAACGTGACCAACACCTCTCTAATGAGCTATACATCTGCACCAAACGATTATACAGTGGAATTGTGTTTAATTAAAATGCAAAAAGAGTATAAACCAGTTATATTTAATAATTATTCCATACAAGGATACTTAAAGCCAAGCGTAAAGTTACAGGACATGGTTTCAGATGCAATCACCTTAATCGGATCATCACCAAAGAGCATGAAATCCCGGAAGAAATCTGTTACAGTTCCAACTTGAACTGAGATAGCGCAAGAATGTAAATCTAGAGGAATCCAAATTTGGCAAAGATTGGGCGCATATTGACTCACTGCGCATTTCAATCTCTCTGCAGCTGCGCAGAACTTGTTATCGGTGGGATGACGGTAACAATACTCGAAGTTCGGTTCCGGGGTACCAAGTTGCAAATCCTCTTGAACAAATTCGTCGAATTCGTGACGGACAGTATTTGGCGGAGGAATACATGGATGGTTTTGTTTTTCAAAAGTAACTCTCATTTCGTCCTCACCTATCTGAATGAAAGCCCCGCAGTCATCTAATTTGAGCTTATCTGCAGCAAGGTATGGGTAATGGATGTTCGGCTTGGGAAACTCTCCACGGCTTCGATCATAGAAGTTAGCGAGGGCCAATGAGTATGATGGTGGTCCGTCCGGTTCGGTAGTCAGTAGCGGTATACTGACTGCGACTTCTATACCATAGGAAAGAGGGTTGTAAGGGTCGCTGTCGTCTTGGAAATCATAAAAAGTCATGTAACCGAAATCAATATAAATTGGGTGTTGTTCCTTTGTGAGTAACTCTGGAAACAACCTGTAATTTGGTAAAAATAACCTGGGCCCTGTGCAAAGATAAACGGTCAATATCAAAAGTTCAGTAGAAAAGGAACATATAAGTAAAGCGATCACGAGCCTAATTATTCATGTTATGTAAGGTAGACTTTCAATTATATTTAAGAATAGGAATAAAAATAAGAATAAAATAGAAATTTATGCTTTGTTTTTTACTTTTCTTAGAATATTGAAATATATATTTACGCAAGCTCGCAATGAAACTAGGTTAATATTTGATTTGGTTAATAGGCGATGGAAGTGAGTGGGCCTAATTATTAGGGCCCTCGTACACGGCCCGTTTGGTTTTAAGCTAAAACAGCTCATGTTTCCTTCTCCACAACATATATACTCATAGCAGAAGTTATATAAAGAGTAGAATTTATTTACTTGTTTATACCTATTAATCGTTCAAATTTGTCGATCGTATAGAGGTGAATGTGTACTTACTTTCGCATACGTCAGATTTAGACTCTTGCCATTCGTCTAGCCTCGTCTGAACAACTTCTCTGTTTACTGGAATATAAAATCCTACCCCTTCCCAGTGACCGCGAGTTACACTATCAATCACCGCCTGGCTATACTGCATTAATATCAAACAAATCCATGATGAGGAAAAACAAAAGGTTTCGTATAACTTCATGATGGGGAATCAAACTAATATAGGATTGAGTAGAGTGCTTCGACTGATAACTTTTAGAGCTATCTGTTGCATCAGTATATTTAAGTAAGAATTTAGAAGGAAATATTGTTTTCGCTTTAACAGCTGCCAAGTTTATGATATACTTCAACCGCAATGTTGCAGAGCCTTTAGTTGAATCATGTATGCATGAGTGAATGAAATTCCCTACATTTACTGGTATGTACATGTATGCTATACAAAAGAAAAAGAAAAATTTAATACTGTTCCAGACAGAATACCATAACACGCCCACACACTGTTTGAGAGCAATTTTCTGTGTGGACTATGTATAATAAAAGAATATATCATTATTTGTTGCTACTTTTACTTATACCCACGTTAACTACAATTATATTAAAATGTTAATATATCCTTATTCTTGAATCCTTAATTAAGAATTTTCTTCTCTTGCTTCTGCATTGCTACCAATCTACTCCGCAAAGTTAAAGGTAATGCCTCTTAAGAATCGCCTGACTTCACTGGCTGGGAGAAGGCCGCAGTTCTGGCAAAGGGGGAAGGGAAGGAAATCCCCTGGTCTAGAAAATACAGTGACTAGATTGCTTACAAGCTAAACCCGTCGAAGGTGGACGGCAAAGTCACCAAGGGGGTGGGGGTAGCGGTGAGGGTGGGGTCACTGGGGTGGGTTGGTATTAGTATAGAGTGGAAATTAGTGATGGGTGATGCCAAGTCTGAGGGTCCCAACGGCTGAAGTCAATCGATCCTCTCCCGCTGGGTCTCCTGTTCTGTTTCTTTCTTTTTCCCGCCTTTTCTCCTGCTTCCATCTGTAACAAACAATATGTCGATATGTAAAGCTCGCTTCGTCTATACTACAATCAAAGTCATGTTTATGAATTCAGAATCCAAACTTTTACTCCTCCCGAAGGTGCTTCAAGGAGTGCATGCAGCTGGAACCGGTCGATTTCCTTATACACATCAGAGGGTGGCGGGGGGGAGGGGGAAGCTCACAATAACTCGTGGATCTCATAAAGGGAGCTCAAAATTTGTGCTATGTAATCAATAGTTTTTATTTTTTTATTCTCATCTTCTCAACCTCGCACCCCTCCCCCCCCCCCCCCCCGAAAAAGAATATAACTTTTCAACTGAGTTGAAATAAGAATTTCTTTTATAGCGTAATTTAAATGAGGAACCGCGCCTTTAAAGACTGCTGAGGCTATATGACAAGCCAGCAGATAATGAAAGCCAGCAGCATTCGCTAACTCCTTTCCACTATATTTAATTTATAGTTTATGTTGTATGTTGCACGTACATTCAATATAACACTATATGAAATTATACTGTTCATTCAGTTTGGTTACCAATGCCAATCATATAGTAGTTTTGAGACAGCTACCTATATGGTGCTAAGCCTGAGTGCTAGGCTGGTAGTCATGATGTTGTTATAACCATGTTACTCATTTTTTTTTTTTTTTTCAACTTTATTTTAAGAGGGTAGCTCGTTTAGCAATAGCTAATCTTCCACGAGGCCCTCTGATAAGACATATAATAATATAAAATGTATGAAAATTTAAGAAGTCATAAATACATTAATAATGCTTAAAAAAATAGTATTAAAAAATATTTATAAAACGTGTACAGAGTAAAGGAAAATTAAGAAATTTGGTAAATATAAAAGTGAAGTAGGCCTAAACAATATCAGATACTAGGCGTTTAAAATGGTTAAGATTTCTTGCTGATTTTACTCTTTGATCTAGTTTGTTCCAGCCTTTTGCGGCAATGCATGAAAAACGGTTATTATAAAAATTAGTGTGTCCGCCTGTAATGTGCAGGTTACGTGCAGTAGAGGATCTTAAATTATGATTATGAATGTTCGTAACTGATTTAAACATCTCATTCATGTGCTTCGGTCCTTGATCATTAATTGACTTGTAAACCATGGTTAATCTTCTATACATAACGTGTCTGTCAAAAGTCTTCCATCCCAGCCTGGCAAATAAATCACTTGAACAATCTTCATATGTAGCATTTAAAATAATGCGTGCAGCACTCTTCTGTAATTTAATAATTCTGTCGGTATTATGGGCAGTGGTAGTTCCCCAAATTAGACAGCAGTAGTCAAGTATTGGAAGAATGTATCCATTATAATAAAGTATGCACGTGTTAGTGTCTAAATACTGTTTAATCCTTTGTAACAGAGCTAATCTTGTACTAATAGTACTACATATATAATCAATCTGAGCTTGCCATGTCAGGTGAGCATCAATTCTGACTCCTAAAAGTTTTTCTGTATCAGAATTCTCTAATACGGTACCATTCATCTTGACAGAAATATTTCTTTGTCCTCGTAGATTATCATAGCGTTGTCTGGAACATATTAACATTGATTTGGTTTTATTAGTATTGATTGCCATTTTATTATTCTTACACCAATTGGAAACATTTTTAGCATCAAAATTCAACTTGCTTTGAAGAGATTCAACATTGGAGCTTGAAATGTGGAAAGTAGTATCATCTGCATACATGTCGGCTTTGCAGTAAGTTAAACATAGGCTAAAATCATTAATGTAGATTAAAAATAAGAGTGGTCCTAAGATTGACCCTTGTGGAACGCCATTACAATATTCATACATGAGGACGCAGTCCCTTTCATGACGACATACTGACTTCTGTTCATTAAGTACGACTTAAACCATTCAATAGTAGCACTTGAAAACTGGTATAATTTCAACTTTTTTATCAGAATATCATGATTTACTAGATCAAACGCTTTCCTGAGGTCCAATAGAACAGCCCCAGTCAGTTCTCCTTTACCAATTGCTTCCATCCATAAATCCATGACATGTAATAGAACAGTTTCGCATGAGTGCTTCGATCTGAAGCCAGATTGCGCATTTTCTAATAAATCAAATTGCTTTAAGAAACTAGTAAGAGCAATGTGAACTCATTCTACCTCAAGTTCTAGTTTAGTAGTTATGTACATAATTATGTTCACATTTTTTTATATTTGTGATTAAGTTAACTGATGCCAAGTACAGGACCGTAGCCTGCGGGGAGCGGGGCAGCTGTCCCCTGAGATTTCCACTTCCTAAATGAAAATGAAAATAATGTGAACCCCTGGACAGTATTTCAGTTAGTTTTCGCTAAATTTTCATATCATTTCTTCTGATTTCATAAGTCAGTATTGTGCAACCTCAATATTTTCGGCACGTATTGTAGGAATGGAGTTAAAAAAGAACACATAGTTAATTACAACCGCTCATAGCTTATATGCACGATCGCGGAGGCGATGACAATGCGAATGTTTTGGGTTTTAAGAGTTTGGTTAGAATAACAATAAACGTAGAGAGCTCCTAGGATTTAACGTCTAATGTGAAACAAAGGTTCATGGATAATATACATATATTTCATGTAGGCCAATCAGTCCATTATAAGCCTCTATATCGGTACCCCAATGATTTAACTAAGAATATTGAGGCACAGTCCCCTGCACGGCCCACTCACTCATCTCATTGCCAAACCCCAACCCCTTTTTCTGTTTGGAAGTGTGAATTTCTAAACATGATATCTCAAAATAAAAAAAATGTTTAGATGCAACTTACAAGGCTTGGGAATTGCCATTTCTGGCAAAATGGGAGACATTTTTGGCAACAAGTGTCTTGCTACGCTACCCGCCAATTGATGGTGGCGCTCCGTTTAGATAATGCCATGATGGTCGCTTTTAGGAAATGGCCCAACCAAATAATAGTTTCTAAAGAAAGACCCTGATATATAGGCATATCAATGCATCACTGTGTCACATTTGATGATACGTATAATGTTTCTCGATGCTCCCGGATGTTAAATAGATAAGTCTTTCTTAATTAAAGTCCAATCACTTGTCAGATGTGACTCTTGTTAAAATATATCTATGACTGACATGTCAATACAGGGACCAAACAGAAGCAAGATGTGATTCTAGATGTGATTCCGCCACTTGCCCCCCCCCCACCGGGTGTTCATCCTTGGAACCCATCTTTGCCCCTATGGCAGGCCCCTGGACCCCACCCGATAAAGGCTTTGCGGCAAGGCGCTCGCGGTGTCCCCTCTCCCCCACTCCCACCACAAGTGACCTTGAAAATGGATACGTACCATGGTAAAAGTGACACCATATTTCAGTAATTGATTTTTTTTCTTTCAAGGTAAGTGCACCCTTTGATCACGGTTGAGTTGTCAATTAGAAAGGTACATATAAATGTTTTGAATCACCAAAACTTTTCTTTCATTTGTTCCCTCAAGTTTAATGGTCTGATTCGTTGTTGCCGTTGTTGGAGTTTTGACGGTAACAAAAATAAACCGAAATTATTACCCACCAGTTCGTCTAGCATGCACAGCAAAAATAAACTCCGGTCCACTGCGTGGTCCGTTGCTAATGAATTTAAAGAAAATACAGGATCCATCCACAATTAAAAATATGTAGAGATCCTTCACAAAATACGAAAAGTTTATATAACGAAATCAAAGAATGCGGTTCCAACAACAACAAAAAATCGATAGCGGTCGGATAGGAACGTTTCCCAACTCGATGAGAATTATCCGATCGAAAGTAATAATAAGGCGATTAATGTAGGCGATTAACGTAGTTGGTAGCTCGTCGTACGTGTTGAACGGTCGAATTCGAAAGTCGAAGTACGTAAAGTCCGAACTAACGATACTACAAGGGTAATTAAGGGCGCTATCAGTTGACAGAAACCAGAGCCGAAACCAGAGCCGTATATATGGCTCTGACGGAAAACAGTAGTGGTGTCAAATTACGCCGCTACAGGAGCAGGCTCAATGTCCACGGGGTCCCCGTTACGTTTGTGCTGCATCCCGTTCTGTTACAAGACTGCCAGAAATCTTTTCTGTCACTTTCCCTTCCATCTTATGTCTAAGTTAGTACTCCTACCCCATTGCCATCCCCATACATGGGCGTCAATCCAGGGGGACGGGGGACACGCCCCCCCACATTTCGATGGGTGGGGGACACAATATCAAATGTCCCCCCCCCCCACACATTTGGAAAAAGAGTAGTGTCGTGGCTCTATTTGGTTAGAGCTTACACATCTCAGGATTCATATCATCGAATATCACTCAATGTTGCTGAATGGAGAATTCAACCCAGATCTCGTGAGTTGGTACCCGAGCTCTCTGACAATCTTAAGCTTAGTCTGCCTTTCTTTCGAGGCCAGTTCCAGTCGTCGTCGGTTGAAGGGTATAGACAAATATTAAAGTTGATGAATCCAGCGGTACGGGTTATGTTTGGTGAAGTCGAAGCTCTCTTGCGGTTGCTCCTCGTCTCCTCCGCCATTTCGACGGAAGCCGAGAGATCTTTTACTGCTTTGAGGCGTTTGAAGACATGACTACGGAGCACCATGACTCAACAGAGGCTGAACCATGTGATGGTGTGCCATATTCACCGCGAACGTCTAGCACAGTTGAAGCCTGAGGAGTTAGCAGAGAAGTTCGTTGGTTCCTCGGATTACAGACGCCGCATCTTCGGGCGATTCCAGTTGAAAACTAGTGCGCTCCGTCATTATCATAACAGAAATCACTTCATAGCTAGAGCCAAAGCATGTACATAGTTGGTGTTTAGTTGTAGATGGTGTTTCAAAGACTGTGTCCGTTCCCTAATATTTGGGAAATGAAATAGGAAGCATATTCCGTGGCAGCGCATCCCATGTTACCTTGTTGTTGAGTGATACCGGAGTTTACTCCACAGTGAGAACACTGGGTACACACAGGGACGTCGCTAGAGGGGGGAGGGGGGTGGGGGTGTTTCACCCCCAAACTCGGTAAAACTGACGATAGTTGGAAAATTAGAGTGCGACAGTCGGAATTTCCGACTTTCGCACTCTAGTTTATCTAGGCCTATTAATTTATTCCTGTGATTGTGCATGACCTAAAAATTGAAAAA
>KN882277.1:54621-69986 GCA_000934455.1 Apostichopus parvimensis
GGGGGGGGGGAGGCGGACGCACACATCACTTCTTGAGATTGTTCCCACCTGCATGAAAACGCGCGCCCCACAATCGCTTACCGATGAGTTACGAAACCAGACCCATCGTATAAGTCTTCTTGGATTATTTGTCCCCTGGTTTTTTTTCTGCAGATGCCCATGCATTTCTCCAAACTAAATTTCTAAGCCATGAGATCTAAAACTTAAGGAGGTTTGGGAGCATCGTTGGGTCTGGGAAGTGTTATTTCCGGTGATCTGGGAGGTATATTTGCCAAAAATTTCTTGTACGCTACGCGCGAACCCGTGGTCGCGCTCCGCTTAGATAGTATCAGAGCACAAACAAGCGTCCCCACCATTATCCAAGACTGATCTGCGCCCACGCACCAATAAATTAACTGTGTCTGAACTATCGCAATTTCCCTGACCAACATTCCTAAACATTCTTCCCTCTTCTCGTGCAATTTTGACCGGTCTGTTAGGGGTTGAAGGAGGTTTTTCTGTATGGGCTGTCCATAGATGAAATTTTGTGCAACATTATGGGTATGTTTTGGAGTGAATTTATTTCACGAGAAGTGTGAATTTTCAAATTCTGAACGAATAATGGGCTTAAAACCTTGAAAAGTGGGGCTGACGGGTATTGTGGGCCGCGACGTAGAATCACCTAGGCCTACAAAAGCAACGATCCACAGGAGATGCGATGAGGTCGAACATGATGTGTGACTGGCAATCTTCAAAAAGGTTATGCATGGAAAAAAATATTGGGAAAATACTTGGTTTACTCAGGCAAAAGTGAACATCTAGTTGGTCATTTTCAAGCCCGAGATGTGCCATTTCCGGTGATCTGGGGGGTGTCAAAACCAGAAATTTTCTTGTACGCTGCGCGCCAACCGATGGTGGCGCTCCGCTTAGATAGTCATTGGCGCCCCCCGGGTTAGAAAATCCTGGATACGCCCCTGCTAGTAATTAGGTAAATTACCGCTGACAGCAAAGAAGAAGAGATGTGCAACTTAACTTTGTGTTGGGGAGGGCAGAGGGGAATGGGATTTCATTTAGTTAACATAAACTAAATTTCCACTGAAACCTTTGACTGGCACTACACCAAAGTTATCGGAGCATGAATTTTGTACACGGCGACCTCGACAGGATTTAAACAGGTAATGTAAAATCCGTTACACCTCCCTGATTTAAATAAGTCATACAAACACAAGGAACATATTAATATCTGATTTTCTAAAAGCAATCGAAGTTGCTCGGGAATCACCAGAGAGAGGGTGGTACTCGTTGAACTGGTGTTATAGTACCTATCCGCGCCCGAGGAATTCCAGACGAAATTGCAAAAATAACCAAAACGACTGGTCAAAGTAGGTTATGCCCATGAGCAGCCAAAATGAAGATAGTTTCGATAATATCAGTGTTTCTTCTCTCGTTTGAGTACGGTTTTGCCTCAGACGATGACTTTTTTATTGAGGAATTGTACATGAACCCCATGTCAAATGGTTTTGTCCACTCTCACTTTCAGTTCAGCATCTTTTCCAATTCTAGTTTGTTTCGGTCATCAGGTTTGTACATCTTCGTTAGCCTATCTAACAATGCTCACGTTAACACTGGTGGCCTTTCCTATTGTAACTGTGGAAAATTTATGTAGGCTAGGCCAAGGCCTAAGTTTGTTACTGTGATTTTGAGAATGAACAATTCCGTTAACAAAAAAGTAGATTGTTCGAATCTTCATGCAAATATATCACGTTGGTGAAATACCTGCTCTGACGTTGATACGGATTTAACCTCCTTAAGTTCAGCCATAGCAGCTGCAAAAATATTGTGTCTAGGCTAGGCCTATTCTATATGCGTATGGTAACTAGGAGTAGGAGAGAAATGTTAACACATTCTCAGGGACAAAGGAAAGCTTACAACTCCAACTGAGAAATGCATATGGCCTAGCATTGGTCTAAGTTTTGGTTCACATGAATCATGTGATATCTGTCTGGCTGTCTGGAGCAATACTTGTATTAATGCCTAGGCCCTAGTTTAGAACGAGTCGCATCGGGCCTAAAAAATGTTGAACTTTAATTGGTAACTTTTTATTTGTACACAAGTTTAAAGTCTCCCTAGATATTCAAGGGGCTTGTTAAAGCAGATTTCAATGTTTGCAGTGCTAGGCTGAGTTCATTCCATGTTAGCCTGTACAATCTGTAGCAATGCATCTCATTAGCTATTAAAGAATGCTCTTGATAATTTACTCTCAAATTAACCAAATAATAAAAGTTAGAAATAGAAAGTTTGCATGTAACAAATACTAATGTGAGAGAGTGGTCGAAGAAATATTTAAGAATGAACAATCAAATTCTTTAGCCTTCCCTTTTCAGGATTTCTGATTGCAATCGGTTGCAATCTTATTTAAACAATACTCGGTCCGTTTGATAAGATTGTTCACAAACTTTCTGGCAAATTATATTGTGTATATTACTCTTACAGACTTAGTGGGATCTGCATATATTCTAATGAATGGCAAAGAAAATTTTAAAAAAGTGGGTCGAAAAAATTCATCAGCGTTTACATCGACTCTAGAAACTTGCATGTCCAGATCGAGTTTTGTCACTTTTCAAAGTAATTGCTAGAAGGTTGAAGTGATTTCTAAGCTAAAACATGTCTTTCCTTAAAAAAAAAAATCAAAAACACCGTACCAACAAGATTTCAAGAGAAATTTGGCTATTGGTTTGCATTCAGATATAATGAAAACTATCAATAATGTATGTATGTATATGTGATCTTCCCGCAAGCAGGAACTCGCGAAAGAAGCCATGGATGCTTTTTAGACTCGCAAGCTGACCGAAGCCAATCTCTCGGCACACATCCATTTAACATCCATGTCGGGAAGTTGTTATTGAACAACACCCTTGCCAGACAACAAACATTGCTGTCGGCGGGAATCAAACCGGGGATCTCATGACTGGGAGACGCCAGCGTTAACCACTAGGCTATACACTCCGCCTATACACTCCGCCTTCCATAATAAATTATGGAAAAACTGGTGGGACACTATAATCACATTCCGAGACTGAAATCTGGTTGTGCAATTTAATTGAAATGTACCTTGTTTCCCAAATACAGATCAACACTACGACTTGTTTCCAAAAGCTGTTGGACAAATAATTGAAAGTCATGATGTGAAAGAGTTGCACCTGTCATTAACCCAGGGTCTGTGGAGGCATGACAAATGGGGGTATCCAGTCCGATCATCACCCCCAGGGGCGGAACTGTGGGCATGGTTTAATGCTACACCAGCTAGAAGGTAAGTCACAGCTCTCTTTGTTGTTTGATTGTTTTTAGTTTTTTTTCTTCTTGCACTCACATTTATGCATCTTATGTTATCTTCAAAAACTGTGCATCTTCTACATTGTTGTTTTAAGTTGAAAATGTTATCTCACCACTGTTCATTTGTGTGATTGTTCTGTGAATTGTACTGCAGCAATGCAAACGTGGATAATCTTGTGTATCAATAGTTCCATCATTCTACTCTGGCTTCTTTTTACATCATTTTTTCTTCATGAAATATTATGTCTAGGGATGGCCACTTTCTGTTTTTGTTGGTTTTTTTTTTTTTTTTTTTCAGATAAGACCAAAACATTTTCAACTCAATCTTACAAGACTGAGAATTTTGATCTTTCCTTTTTTTTTCTTTTCTCTCAGTATTGATGAATCTTGGGCAAATCTAGTAAATTCATTATCAGGACTCTTCTGTGCTTCCTTGAACTTCATCGACGCCACCAACACAGTCATTCCGAACCTCTCCTTTCGCCCATCTGGAGTTGTGAGAGGTAAGTTTGGAACTCCCCATCAGGGTCATAGTTAAACTCACATTGATTTATTTTCCGGTTTTACTTTGGTTTCAATGGTGGAAAGAGTAAGATATGATGCAATGATATGCAGTATGTCTAGGAACTCAGGGAATGCGTTCAAAGTTTACATCTACAGTCAGTTTTGAAGGCTCTCTCATTAAATACTACCGTTCCTGTGTACAAAAACTGCTCTACGTTATATAGCGACTATAGGTACATTTCCCTGACCGAGTCCCAAGTACAAACTTGATGTAACCAGCATTTTGTGGAAAGGAACACTCTTCACATAGGACTCTGTATAGCGACCATTAATTATAGTCTCAAGAAATGGTCGGAATGTAGCTTCATCTTGTAGCACCCATCCCCAGCAGCTGACCCCCCTCTCCCTCCCCATCTTTAATCTCTCTCCCTCTATCTATTCCTCACTTGGTTGTAGAACTGCATGTTCTGTTTCTCTTGTCAACTTTGCAGGAGGCGAACGTCCAGACCAAGATTCGGTGAGGTATGCCAGTCTACCCAAGGAAAATGTTTGCACAGAGAACTTGACACCATGGCAGAAACTTCTTCCATGCAATTCTAAGGTAACTCTGCTTTTATGACCTTTACGATATATATATTTAACCTTATGGAGGAATTGTGAAAAACTTTCTGATACAGCATTAAATTGCATAAAGGATTTGCATATATTGCACATGATTCTTTGAATAAACTCAGCTTTAACCTACTGCAAGTTTTTTTGGCAACAAACACCAATGTTTGCATCAACAACCAAGTAAACAGTGCAGTTAGATTGGTGTCACCACCAAATTCAGTCTATTTTAATGGCTAAATATGCCAGTGGATTTTGCCGTTTTATCAGTAGAAAAATAAAGGCACTTGCATTTCTTGTAACAGTAGACAGCAAGAACATCAACACGGTAACAGTCTTCAATAACAAAACTGTACATGAACCAAGAATTACCGCTTATTATCGGCAGATATTATCAGGATGCCCCCTAGCTACATCAACTAATGTGCTCTGACTTATCTTTACTCAGTTGTTTGCATGATGATGATCTGAGTTCCTTCATTTCAAACTCGAGCCGGGACACTGCAGGATTAATACACTGTATGTGGTTACCCATATGTAGCACATCTACAGTAGGAAAATATCAGATACTTTGGGGAAAAAAGTCATTTTTAAACATTTTTATGATTTAGAAGGGACTTTATTGAGGCCCTGAGTTATCCAGGGCATTATTTGTTGGTATTGATAATAACGATAATGTTTGCTTGATTATGATCTTAGAAGTCTTTTTCATAATTCTGTCATCTCAACACAGGCAGGATTAAGTACACTGTTGAATGCCATCAGGCTCTACAATGCGCACTACCACACCCTGACTGTCGACGTTCAACCTGTCTGCCAGTCATACCCAGCATGCACCAGTACAGTACTTCGTCTCACACAGAGCATAAGCGTGGTCTTTAGACCTACGCTGAACGCGGGCCATCAGCAGTGGTCACTTCAATCACTGTTTGATAGGCCCTTGAAAGGGTCCTGCCCGTTGGCTGTCAAGAGCTACATCCATGTGGACATATCTAACGAGAGCGTAAGTTCAAGAGATTCAAATTGCACTGTAGGCTAGCTGGTATAGAAGCCAGTCTGAACTGGATGTGTCTTGAATTATCACAGGACTGATCAGTTTGAAGAGTAGAGGATGGATAGGGGGAGGAAGGATAGAGGGATGAGGGAGAGGGGGAAGGAGGGATAAGGGAAGAGGGATGGGAGAAGGGAGGATAGGGGAAGGAGGGAATAGGGGAGGAGGGATAGGGGATTAGGTATAGGGGGAGAGGGATAGGGGGTTAAGGGATAGGGGGTTAAGGGATAGGGAAGGAGGGATAGGGGAGGATAGATGGGGGAAGGAGAATAGATGAAGAAGTGGAGGAGGGATGGGGGAAGGAGGATAGATGGAGGGATAGGGGAGGAAGGATAGGGGAAGGAGGATATATGAAAGAGGGATAGGGGAAGAAGGGATAGGGGAAGGAGGGATAGGTGAAGGAGGGATAGGTGAAGGAGGGATAGGTGAAGAAGGGATAGGAGCAGGAGGGATAGGGGGAAGGATAGGGGTAGAAGGGATAGGGGGGAAGGAGGGATAGGAGAGAGACTTCATGAAACATAAAATTTGAAACACAGGTAACTACTTTATTGTAAGTGGGGGCATCTTTCACTTGTGGTAAAAAAGTATGAAAATGAAAAGTGTTTTTGACATGTTAGGCTTTAATAGTATTGCATTTCTTGAGGGGTAGATTCTGGTCTACAGACACGTATTTGACTAAAGTAGAGATATATATGTGCAGCAAGATGCAATTTATTGAGATATAAGATCTGGGAGATTTAGGATGCAGATTGTACAGCCTCACTTACTCCAAAATGTTACAGTTTTTTTAATATTAGGATAATTGGAATTCTTTCTGGGATATTTCTTTCAGATATCTCTTGACTATACATTAAACCCTCCTCCCAGCAAAGTGACCTCAGATGATCACAGAAAGGTGGCCAGTTATGATGTTGCTGAGATGACCCAGGGGCGGTCATCCCTGAATATTAAGTTCAAATGGACCTCCAAGGTTATTTACGGTGAGTCACTCTTAACATACTGCTTCAATCTCTAAAGTCTCTTTGATGCATAAAATGAATTTTCATAGATTATTTTCAACATGCTATCTAGAACTTAAAAAGTTCAGTGTCACATTTTCCCCAATGTTGTATCTTTTAAGAATTATCAGTTAATATTATTTATTGCAATAACGGGACTTTGTCATTCATGAAAACAGTTATTTCAAGCATTTTTCAATCAGAGAAGAATGTTGTATGTTGTCATACTTCCTGTTGGGACAACAGAGGACAATGTTAATAACGTAAAAAGACTTGCATTGAAATATGTGAAGTAATATTTCATTGTCATATTTGAAATACCAAAATAATCCTTATTAATTCCAGCAAGATATGTAGGAGTATCATGTTTTGCTGCTGTATGTACAGACAGTTTGAAATAGATTTATCATAATATTGTCTCTTTTCCAGCTGAGTTTGAACTCATCTTTGCATCTTATGTGTTAATAAATCAAGAACTATTGCTTTATAGGTCATCATTTTAACCCTAGATATATGCTACAGAGTCAAAATAATGGTCACCCATACTCAAACTTCTAGCAGCATTTCGCTGTCAACCTTCAAAACATTTCTGGTTCACGTAGACTCAGTCATAAATTGTCTACTTGAACACTCCCCAATGTCTGTGAATAATTTGGCAGGTTGGAACCAACAAGTTCTTATGAAGACCAAAACATTTTTGGTTCACTGAGACTCAGTCATAAATTGTCGTCTTGATAACTCCCCAATGTCTGGGGTTAATTTGCCAGGTTGGAACCAACAAGTTCTTATGAAGACCAAAACATTTTTGGTTCACTGAGACTCAGTCATAAATTGTCTTCTTGATAACTCCCCAATGTCTGTGAATAATTTGGCAGGTTGGAACCAACAAGTTCTTATGAAGACCAAAACATTTTTGGTTCACTGAGACTCAGTCATAAATTGTCTTCTTGATAACTCCCCAATGTCTGGGAATAATTTGGCAGGTTGGAACCAACAAGTTCTTATGAAGACCAAAACATTTTTGGTTCACTGAGACTCAGTCATAAATTGTCTACTTGAACACTCCAATGTCTGTGAATAATTTGGCAGGTTGGAACCAACAAGTTCTTATGAAGACCAAAACATTTTTGGTTCACTGAGACTCAGTCATAAATTGTCTACTTGAACACTCCCCAATGTCTGGGGTTAATTTGCCAGGTTGGAACCAACAAGTTCTTATGAAGACAAAAACATTTTTGGTTCATGTAGACTCAGTCATAAATTGTCTACTTGAACACTCCCCAATGTCTGGGATTAATTTGCCTGGTTCAAGTTCTCATGAACACTATTAGCACTTACAAAAATGCTAAATCCATGTGTCCGGTATCGAAATGAACCGATTTATACTGTTTGATGCTATTTGTGGGTTTCTTTCTGTACATACAAACACAGGTAAGGCAAATCCACCGACTCTTCACGCTCACCGATTCATTGCCGGTTACGGACAGGAGAACGGGGGCATAACGTGCATGATATACAACAATGACATCACCAATGCTGTGGACGTAGTGTACATGGAGACACTCCCCTGGTACGTTAGGTTGTATCTCCACACCATGAAGATCAAAACCGAAAATGGAACGGATGTTAAACCAGGTGAGACTTACCCCTGATTCAAAGGATGACAAGGGAATCATTCTATCATGCTATCCAAACGCAATAGACGTATAGCAGTTTTGTACACCCCGAACCATAGTATTTGAAGTGTATATGTATTATGTATGAATGTATGTATGTATATTAGATCCTCCTGCAAGCAGGAACTCGCGAAGAAGCCTCATTGGCTTATCAAAGCCGCAAGCTGACCGAAGTCAGTCTCTTACATTCATATTTAACGTCCATGATTATGAATTGTTAATTGTCAACAACTCTGTAACTGGACAACATACATTAATCTGGGTGTGACTCGAACCGGGGACCCAAACTTCATGAACCTTCAGACTTCTACGCAAAACTGGAAACTAAATTATTCACTGAATGACAAACTATAGAACGGAGTTAATCAGAGATAGCCTTGATAAATAGTATTTTGCGTCAAATGACCTGTTTTAAAGTAGTCTTCAAAATGAACGAAAATGAGCCACTAAGTGAGACTTTAGTCGTAGTATGTGGGGTTCAATTATGGCAGACTTAAGACATTGAACCAACCATTTTTTGGCATTTGTTAAATTATAGTTCTTCTCTCTGTGTTAGAAACATACACCTCTATATTTGTACATAGTTAAACCAAAACATTGACATAGACATAAACACTTGGCAATTTCTGCAGAAGCATCCTGAGTACTAATGATGCTGTTTTTTCTTTTACCTTTTATGGCACATTCTACTTAATAAATTTACATTTGGGATTCATTTGGACAACCTCAAATGAGTCACAAAATGGCGTCCTTTGTTTGAATGCAATATGATGAGTGGAATAAGAATAAATTTAAAGCTATAAAGTCAGCTAGTCAAAAGGTTACTGAATGATGCTCTGATTTGGAAATGCATTTTGAGCCTAGCTTTGCAAATTAACATCACCCTCCCTTTGGAGAGAAAAAAAAATGGAAAGAGATGCCACAATAGAACATTACAAGTCCCTTCTTCTGCTGTACAGATATGCTACGGTTTGTGCCAGGGCGAGATCGAGGCAGGCCTTACCTGTTGGAGTTAATGTTCACTCTACCACCAGCATCTGTCATCACTTTCAGCATCCAGTTTGACAGGGCCTTCCTGAAATGGACGGAATACCCACCAGATGCTAATATTGGTTTCTATTTAGGGTAAGGGCAGGTATTTTACTGTGTTTTGTGTGAAACAGCTGAATATAGAAACATGACAACTGGGTTTATAGGAAAACAATTTACCTAACCATAGAACGTGTTTGATCTTTTGGAATTTTAACATCTCCGGCCGTGCAAACAAATGAGCCCTAAGTAAATCTTTAACTTGTGTTCTGCATCTATGTCACACACATGTGCCAGTAATATTTTGAATAATGAATGTAGAGTAAACCGAGGCCGGTCAACTTTGTTCACTAACTAATTTTTGATTTGCAAAATCGTTTTGAAGGGGTCAGATGTAGCTCATGGCCTAGTCTGCTTCGCATGTAAGAGTCAGGGCAGAAATCGTTATTAACATTAACTGCTGTGGCTAATTTATGAGCGAAGAAATACTTGACAGCATTTGTAATGCACTAGAAGCACTGGGACGCATCTGATGGAAAATGTAAGGCAGTAATGTCATCTTAATGAGGAGACATCCCTCTGCTTCAGAGAAGTTTAGTTGATTTAGCTTTAAGGTCTAACATAGATCTACATGTTTCGATTTGTGCTGCCAAATTTCTGCTTTGTTTCGTAGCATCTGCATCCAGAAACACATGTCTACTGTGAAGGTATGAAGTTTTGTAATGTTATTCATATCAGTAGAACCTGGCACCCATGATGGCTGATCAGTTAACAATAGCTTTGTCAGTAGAACCTGGCACCCATGATGGCTGATCAGTTAACAATGGCTTTGTCAGTAGAATCTGGCACCCATGATGGCTGATCAGTTAACAATGGCTTTGTTTTTTCTTTGTGATAAATCCTGCTTTGGAAGAAAAACACAGATTGTAAAGATATTCAATAGAATAACTCTCTGATAGTTCGTTTTCCTCTATTTCCATTTCTAGGTCTGCAGTCATCAGTGCCATTTTACCATCTTCTGCCAATTTGACAACAGCACAACAGCTCCAAGATGCATCCTTGCCATCAAGGTATACCTGATAACCCATGAATACTTACCCCTTAAAGCTTATGATGTAATGTAACAAAAAACGAATCCTTCTATCACTTCAAAACTGTTTAATTCTAAATCTGAATTTGATTAAATTCACATGAGTAACATCGATTTACAGAGGAGTTTAGAAGGATCTTCCTTCTATATTTTCCTAATCCCAATATCTTCTAGCTTGACATAAACCTTTCTTGCGCGTACTTCACGACAAGATCCGAAATAACCCACGAAAATTTATCGTAGTGCCTCGTGCCTCTCTCGAGAGTCAGTGGCAACAAATTGTGAGAGAGCAAAGACGTTTGGTGCCGTTTTAAGTCGTCCAGTGTAGAATACCGTCCTCATTAGTGACTGTTTTCACAATGAGCATTTAAAATATTCTCTTGGAATCATTGGGATAATACAACTTTCTCTGTTGGTATAAACTGGAAAATATTTGCTTCATTTTTGTTATCCCAAGTGAAATTTGATACTTCACTGTTCATTAATCGTTGAATCATTTGAATACCAACATCCAGAAGGAAGGAAACATCCTTTCAAAATAAATTACAGAAAATAAAGATGAATAAAAAATTTGAAATGATTTTAAACACACAGACCATTGTTAGAAAGGCCATCACAATGGAATGTATTTTACTTTTGAGTGTTTTATAATGAAAAGTAAGAAAAGAATAATAACCAAACCAATCAACCTTACCCCTGTTTATATGCCTGTAAATGAAACGACACCACAATTCTCTCTGTTTCCCGTTCCTCGTCACTCTCAGTTCAAGCAGTTCCCCAGGGTCGGAGCAGTTCATTAGGATATACACGGAACCTCTATTGCTGCAGCTCCCCCTACCAGACTTCAGCATGCCGTACAATGTCATATGCTTAGTCTGCACGGTATTCGCCATCGCGTTCGGCTCCATTCACAACCTGACGACGAGAAAGTTAGACTACGAGAGTAAGAAAGAAACGATCTGGATGAAGGTTAAGAGAAGGATTCCATTCTTGGGAAAGAAGGAGAAAAAAGACTCCAAGGAGAGTAAAGAAGAGAAGGAGGAAGATGAAAGAGCAAGAGATACCTCAGCGACGAACGAAGATGCTACCGGTGATGCAGGAAGAACCAACGAGGAAGTTGCAAAAGGTACAAAAGTCGATTGACCGAGAAGTCCAACTTCCAAGGTACGCTGAGGTCCCTGAATGTTCCAGGTCGACTGGCACGTGAAGAATGCACATCTGACTGTCTTGAATGGCATAAAATAGAGTGATTTTATCCAAAGTTTTGGTGGCAATTCATGGTTAGCTTGATGATACCAAGAGACCAGTCAATGGTGTGCATGTATTCAGTGGTTTAGTATGCAATGCGTATAGCCAGAGATGGGAATGGACTAACAGAAAGGAGAGAGAGAGAGAGATGATAGCACTAGCGTGTTAGGACAGCCTTTTGACCCAGTGACACGAGACTGTACAGGACAAGCCTTGTCAGAACTTTCTGGCAAGATAACTAATCCTTATGCTTCCTCTAAACCTTTCCCAAACTCAAACCAGTTTTCTAAGGATTCTGACTTGCAGCCTCCTCCTCCTCCTCCTCAGTAATGTGAGATAGGCCCCCTGCCACTCCTCAGTGTGGTGAGATAGGCACCCCTGCCCCTTCTTAGTAGGATGAGATAATAATAATAATAATCAGCAGTTATTTTTACAACGCTTAAGCGACCACAAATGTGAGAGAAACCCGCAAGGGATGATGGATTACAACTTACACGTCGGGTGGCTTCCAATTCAACATTTAACTCAAATTTGGAATATTTTTAATTTAAAAAGTCATTTCAGATGGGAAAACCTCCCAATTGCTAAGCCTCATTGCTTCAAATGCCACAGCCTTTATCCACTCGGCCACAGCATCGGCTAAGATAGCCCCCCCCCCTATCCTAGTATGGTTTGATAGGCACAGCCTCTCCTCAGTATGGAGAGATAGGCCCTGTGCCTCCTCAGTATGGTGAGATAGACAACCCCCCAACCGCCACCTCTCCAATTCAATATTCTGGGCTAACATTCTGAATTGATGGGATGTCCATCCACAAGGAAGAGTAATTTATTTTCAACAACCAGCTAGCTGCTAACATTGACAAGAAACCTATTTGATGTTGATGTATTTTGTTGCAATGATAAATGTCTAACAGAATCTCACTCCAGGTACATGGTAAGGAAGGAAAATGATAGAGAGTTCATTAGGCAGCGCACACAACGGGCAAAAAGAGCATGGTAAAAGAGGTTTGTCATGCAAAATAAATCTTTAGATTATGGTTTGGAAATTAGTAAACTTAAATAGGTTCAAATGTATTTATTTTGAGTTTTCAAGAGTTTAGCTTTAGAATATATATTAAACATCTGAAATTTATCATGGAGTGATAAAATATTATATTTGAGTCCACAAAATGTTTGTGTTCTTTTCAGGATCTTTGACAGCTTAACTTCTTTGTTTGTGTGTTTGTTGTAAATTAAGAAGTTCAGTTACTGATTAACATTGCATGTTTCAAGGGTAATTTGTTGTGTGGAAGCTACGTTTAGGAGGACTGGACTTAAACTTCAACACTCATGCTAAAAAGCAGACATTTACATTGAAAGTTTGTCTTTACAGGAAGATATTCTGTACTTGAAGAAACAGCAAATGTTGTCAAATAAGTCAAACACTGAAGAAAGTTCAGTTGAGCAAGCGAGCACAGAATCATATTAGGAGTTTTCTCAATAACTTCTCACATTTGGCCGACCATGTCATTAGACATTGGAAATGAAACCAAGGAATCCAGCTTTGAGACAATGTTGAGACCTGTGTCACCAAGTTCCCAAAAGTAAACCTACCTGGCCAAATTTCCCACTTTTTTTTTTTCTCTCCTAAAAGAGATGTTGCAGTGACTTCATCCCGTGACTTAAAGGTAGTCAGTATAGGCCCCAAATTATAGCTCGCTATAATTGCTAGCAGTTTTCAAAAAGTTCTTTCCTGGAGGTCTTTACTCTCCAAATTGTTCTCAGACATTTTTAAGGAACACACAAGATGACTGAGTGTCCCAGTGAGGAATATTTCATCGAAGCTTTGTTGTAATAAAATCAGGTTAAGAATTTTGACCAAAATTGACCATATTTGAATATCTAGCATATTTGGGGCCCATACAGCATACCTTAAAGTCAGCTTTGAGTCCTGGTAATGACTCGACTCGGCCTTGAAGTGACTCCTTACAACTCTGCTTTTGAGGTTTAATATTTTTATTATTATTTGTATTATAAACCTGTACTGATATAGCAGTTGTATGTGAGGGCCTGTAATATATCTAATCTTCATCCTTTAATGGTTTGTGCAATTCGTTTATCTTGATCACTGAGGTTAAATGTTAGTCGTAAATTTTACAGCATCAATTTATCAATTTTGAGTCAATTCTAGTACATTTCTTGCTTTCAATGTTGTTTGACACTCCAAGCTACCTAGTCAAGGTTTACATCAAATAGAGTTAAAAAGTTGAAAAACTACTATTAAATTGTGCTTAAAGTACCTTGACAAAAAAAGAATCTAGGAATATGTCTTCGTTTGGTCAAATGTACACTTATCTTGAGTAAATAGCTGTTAGGGTTGAAAGATATTGCGGATGGAGCTCAAAAGCTCCTTCGCAGGGAGGGGTGGAGGGGGAGACTGATTGCGTTTCTGAGGTAACCCCTTCTCTCGCCATAAAAATACACTATGGCAGACACTATAATTATCATTCCGTTTGTGGCAGAGAAGAGACACAGCAGATGTTTATAAATTAATTTCTAAAAATGTATTTTTTCTGCCAATTAACTATTTCCAGAAAAATGTTACTGCAACATTTTGGAACATTCAACTCCGATTGAAATATTTCTTTCTTTGGTTGAGTAGTTAACAAACTATTTGGAACCCTTGATTTGGTCAATTGACACTTGCAGCATCTAGCAAACCCGTCATAATAATAAACGTTCATGAATGATATATGCAAATTTGCAATAAAAGGTAAAAATAAATGGTTTATGTTTGTTGTTTGTTTCTTTGTTTATAATTATCGAAAAATCTCACAAATTCATATTGCGAGCTTTGCCACCATGAAGTTTATGGCCTTTGAATACAGGGGCTAAGGACTAGGAGGGAGGAATGGGGTAAGGCCACATTCCCCTATAAATTTGTCAAAAATGCCCCTTTCTATATTGTCCATGTATAGTGTCCATTTTTTTTGTTAATGAAATAAACCCTTATTTTTATGTAAGCTATAACTGCACTGTCTTTGAGGTAGATTTGTGGTTTACCCATCAAATCACACCACACACCCAGACTACCCCCGCCCCCCCCCCCCTTTCCCCAATTCATTCCTATCCCGCAGCCTGTGGATAAGTCTGTAAATGGGCATTTCAACCTATCCTACATAGCCCTAAGTTCAGAAATAATATCTGATAACATGGCCTTCCAGCCATTATAATATGGTTATATTATCATGATAAAAGTTTTGATTTTTTAGTCCTGTTTCGACTATTTTCTAGGGTTCATTTCATATAAAAAAAAAAGTCAAAAATTCGGATTATGAGGTATCTTGAAACGAATAAGTAACCTTCTTCATTTCCTTGCACTCTCGTTATACAGAGACCCAGTTGAAGGATAAAATTACCGCGGCCGTAAAGTGCATCCCAACTTGAAAATGTGAGGAGGGAGCCTCGACTCACTTTGAAAAGTGGGAGCAGCTGACTCCTCCCCTCCCCCGTTCATCATAATCATATTTGTGTACATAGGCGTAGAGAGGCGGGGCTGCAGCCCCCCCCCCCCCACCGAATATTTTTTGTGAAATTCGGGCAATATGCTGAAAATTTCGGGCACCTACGGAAAGAAAAATAATTTGCAATGTGTTTTTCAATGGTTAAACATATTATTATTATCATTATTATTGTAACGACTTCCCCAATAATTATAACTAATATGGAAGGGTTATATCACGGCAAATGACTCAAATGAGTGTATGTTATTGACATGCGATGTAATAACCGATGCATGCCCTGTATGATATGCACATTTACATGTTGAACGCGCGCGGATCGCGCGAAAAATTTCAAATTATATTTTT
>KN882277.1:114169-124341 GCA_000934455.1 Apostichopus parvimensis
GTGGAAAAGAGACTCAGCAAAATAAATATACAGCGCATGCAGTGCAATATAAATATAATATAAACATTACAACTAGACTCTACCAATGCCCATAGAAGGATCAATCTGGTCACTAGAAATGCAGTTCTATAACATATGTGCTTTTTAGGCCTGCCATTACAACATGTATTGTACACTTTCCTTTATGTTGCTCATAGCAAAACACATTGCTATTGCTTGTTGAAAAGTATGCTGATGATAGCTGATATAGAGTAACATTTCCATTCAAGTTACTATGGTCAGGTGTAGTACTGTACCTTGTTTAGTTCATTGTGTATTATTTGCTTCAGTTCAGCCACTTTTTCTGGAGGTAATGCCATGACTATTTGTAGCCTACAACTGCACTGATACCTTTGAAGACTGGCTGCATCCAAAGTACTTTATTCCGTATGTGTACAAGTCATGAAACGTAGAGGCTATACAATAACCTAAAATGTGAAGAAAAAAATTAATAATATTAAATGATTACACTGATAGACAAACTTGAACTTGAACAAACAAGTATTGGATCCCTCAAGCTGGCACAGTTTGCAACTACAGTAGGATGTATTCTGTATTGCATATAATATATGCAATGCAATATATATGCCATATATATTGCATTTCTACAATGGGCAATCAATAAACAGTGATTGACTAATCATGTTTTCACCTAAGGATATGCCTATAGCCTAGTACAATTCATACTCAAATGAATTAATAGGGCTAGCCTAGGCCTACATATATACAGTATAATGTAATTTGTACTTTTAGTGGCATGGACACTTCAAATTCCGGACACCTAAGCCTTAAAACACCCCAAAACTATATCTTCTGGTATAAATCACCTGAAAATATACTTGATATGGTGGGAGAAGTGTGTTATATTACGATACACGGCCAAACTTTCTTTCCTGCAAACTGTTTTCACGTTGTATTCCAAAAAGATTCTTGTGATTGTGGAACTGGTATTTCTTTGCTAGAGTATTGCGAATTTTCGGACACACAGTCCCACAGTGTGGCGCTGGTGATAAAATTGGTGGCGCAGTTGCTCTTTCAGTAATTATAACAGACTTCATAGATCTCCGTCATTTTATTGACAAATATGTAAGTATTTACTTGCACACGGGTCATTTTGGAGAGAAAATAACTGTAGCTTTGTACTTTTTGGTGAAATTTGGCTCTTCCTGTAGGTTGTCATGGTGAAATCGTGTATTTCTTAGGGGGTGTCCGAAATTCGTAGGTGTCCGAAATTCGCAATACTGACTATACTGTAGGCCTAGGCTACTCACAATGTTTCCAATCATAAAATAGTTTAACCCTCTTATTATGCAAAGACTATAAAAGTACGAGTCACAATAAGTCACTGCTATATTTCACTTCGCTACGTTTATGATCGAATTACATATTGCAAATTAAGTTATGTCCTACATAAGGATTTTCTTCCAGTGACAACTAACAGTAACACTAACACAAGTAACAGTAGGCTTAGGCTCCAAAGGCACAATACTGTAGTCACCGTTCGATAACTGATGCAACACAATGAAAGTTCGCAGGCCCTACAATGAATGTGGTATACTATACTTTACCATGGACCATACAACTTTCTGAATGTAAGCCACAGTACAGATGGCACACATTTTATATTTACTGAGAATATGTATTCAGTAATCTTTAAGTTAACTTAGAAGACGAATTTGTCCAAATGGTTACAACTTACCTGCTTTCGAAATTGGTGGAATTCTTAATCGTTGCCAGAAACATGGAAAATTGATTTACATCTAACGTTGCTGACTTTTCTCTATTTTGCAATGTCGCGGTGCATACCAGAAGACTTTGAAATATCCACTACGTGTTAATAAATCTGTATAAATATAAATATAAATATAAATTGAATACTTTTCGTAGCGTCAAAAAATCTTTCAAAACTGTTTTGACGTTTGGATTAGGATAATATCCTAAGGTTGAAATGTTCTTCTCGTTTGCATTTAGTAAACACTACTTAGCGCCACCAATTTTTGATATTGCTCATCGACATACACATAGTTATCAAATACCAGTATAATCAGTATACGTCAATCACATAAATGATACCACATAAGACATGGCTAAGAGACTAGGAACAACTGCCCGCTAAATTATTAGTTGTAATATCGTTCATTTAGAGGCAAATTGAGTGTTTCGTAGAACGGAATTTACACTTGAAAACTGTAATGCGTACAACGGACATCCCCCTCGATAGTCTTGGCTAAGTCGTTTGTAATACTCTTTTTCTCGCGTGCACACTGTACTGCCTCAGAGTCCGTTTCTCAGACCACGAATGTGCTTACCCACATGCCCGAGGATCTGTCCGATACAACCTAGTATCAATCGAAAGCGTTGACGGGATGTTCTATGGGCAGTACAGCAAATAGATACGGGAAAATAGCTTTGTGAAAAAGAAAGGTACACTAGGTTGTTCATACTGGGGGACTACCCCCTCGGAGGCAACCGCTCACTTGCCACACTGTCGAAGTGATTCTTAATATAAGAAGTACGCCCCCTTCATTTGGCGCTGCCCAAACCCGCATCACATTCATCAACAACATGAAATGATATCATCATGTGTGGTCTCTCGGATTTTTAGTACGCCATCGAGAATATTTTCCTCATTTATTTTAATACATGAAAGAATTCATCTTTGCAGACTTACTTCATCGTAAACCAAGTAAAATGGCCTCCAAAGAACCTTGTAGAAAAGATCGCTTATATTTTGATAGTCAAGGTAAAATCCTTCATGTAAATTCGTTCGCTGTAGGGTATAAATAATATTGCTTGGATACTGTTACACGAAAATTGAAACCGTGACAAACTTGCGTGTCACGGTACATGCTCCACTTAATCACTCATGCTGCGAGTTTGAGCTATCTATACCATTACAATTATTACCTTAGAAATCTATGCCCGTCGCATAATGTTTCTTAGATCGATGAATGATTATATACGCGGTCTCAATGACGGGGAAAAGGTTTGACGGTGGAGCTATCCGTATAATAGCTCCATATATGCATGTTTTTTTAGGGTAAAGTCAAACTGCCTCTTAATAATGTGCAGATGGGTGACTGCTTTGTTGGTCAGGACTATAGCTAGGACGGGCATGTCCTGGGTATGCAATGAAGACATTTAAGGGATCTCGAGTTCAAATCTGGTCATCATGTTTACTCATCCCTTAATGTGCCGATTTTGCAATATGTGGTTGCAACTTATTAAAATCTGCTCAATCTTTTTTCCCAAAAATTAACGTTAATTACCGTTATTTAGCATCAATTAGTAATTACTTCATTAATGAATCTAAGTTGTTCTAAAATTGTCTTCACCCTGAAAAATTTTTTCGTATTATAGTACGGTACTTACATGCAAAAGTTAGCAAAATTATTAATTTTGTCTAATTATGTCTTTCAACATTTTGCATGAAACTATAACTTGACTAAGTAAGTCAAATAATGAATATTCATTGGCAATTTGTGTATCGAATAGTCACAGAATATCAGCAAAAATCAACTCAGCAAATGTTGCTTTGGGCTCAAGAAAACAAGATCGCTTAATTAATATTTTCAATCCTCCTCTCTTTGGATTTTTGTCTTGTAATATCTATTATCTTATTGTTATTTTCTTTTTAGCGACATGGCTCGCCAGTGCATCCATACAGGGCGGTGTCAATGGACTCAATAAGTTCCACATATGGTAGATTATATACCCGGCCATCTTTTTTCCGTTGATACAACATGATATGAAAGAGAACCCCACATTCTCTCTGGCACCTTTCCCTGCGGTCATCCCCACGGTATGCATATACCTACATGCAGTGGCGTAGGAAGGTACTTTTGAGTGGGGGGGGGCTGAAGACTGATGGCCGGCCTGGGGGAGGGGTCTACGGGGAGGGAATTTTTTTGCATTTCCAGGTGGCCTCAGATGCAATTTGGTGCAATATAGCACACTTCAACACCCACTCCATTTTTTTCACCTGGCCTTAGATGCAATTTGGTGCTCCAAATGAGATTTTTTTCTCATTTGGAAATGAAAAAGGGGTTTTCTGACTTGCGGAGCGGGGGGGGGGGGTGGCGGAATGATACTTCCGCCCCCATATTTTTCACTGGTGGGGGGGGGGCTGGCGCCCCCAGCACCCCCGGTTCCTACGCCCTTGCCTACATGCCAGCAATGAAATACCCACTATCTGGCAAATTTAAAAAAGACAGCCTTAAATTGTGTTATATGTGGATTACAACACATACTAAGAGCGATCCATCTATCAAACTGTAAAATATCTGCCTATATTATTTTTTAAATATTTTTACTAGCGTATGTATGTAGGCGTGACATTATTCTGTAACATTTGCAGCTAGTCGTGGCTTCATGAGTTCTTGTCTCATCCTGGTTGTTTTTTTTTTTTCGTCTTTTCTTTTTTTCTTCTTTTCCTAACGATAACAGATCTTCTCAATTCGTCAGGCCACGGATTTGATTTTACTACAGTTCATTCACATACTGGCTATATATTTATATATATGTATACGCTGTACCGTGACGATTGATAAGAACCAAAAACATTAGCATCTTTTGGGAAGTGTTATTGCAGACTTCTACTTCGCTGGATTAGTTTCGTTCGTGGACCAAGACGCTTAACTCCCTACAATGAGATATTTAGAGGTATACAGGACTTAAGGAGCAAGCTCTGAACAGTTTTATTATTGATCCTCTCTCCATAATTTGATGAGTTGCAGTGCGAGTCTCAACGCACGCGTTGTAGGACCTACGTCAGTTTATGGCAGAAGTAGAGTCAAAAGAGCTTCGAGTCATGTGGAATGGAGAATGGAGAGGGAAATAGAGGGAAGGGGCTGAGGTGACAGGGAGGTTTTGGAACACTCAAAATATGCATTGAATTATGCGTTTAATAATTTCTTATTAAGGCGAAGATGATTGGTTGTAATCAAATAGCCGTAGTCAAAAAGAAGATTCAGGGACCACGACACAGGTTCAAGATCGGGGGGTGGGGATGGGGTGGTTGGGCATTTTCTTCAGCACCACGTCGTGTTGTATCACTGGAACGCAGCACTGTGTAGTAACACGAAAATTGCTACATTTGCGAAAATGTCTTCACTTTCACTCCCTTTAACCTATAGGAGTTGTCAAATTGCGATGTCAAAGGCAGGACCTGAACAGTTTGTGGTTCGCGTTTAAAATTGACAAAAACTCTTTCTTATGATATTGGTACTCCTTGTAAAAAAAAGGACATGTTCTCATCATTTATGTTAGGCGGAGTCGAAGTTCAATGACGAACACATTACATGGTGCGGCGGCAAGCTTCACTCAGGATTTGTGTGTATCCCTAAGATTAACGGCTAGACTTAAAGTCCCCATTGGCTTACCATAGACTCGGCTTCAAGATATCGAATCATGAAGTCGAAAATTGAAATCAACTCCGAGAGTCAAATATCGAAAACGAAATAATCCAGACCGAGAGAAGCAGAATATCGGAAACCGAGAAGTATAAATATCTCGAGACCGTGGTCTCTAGCCCTTCAATCAAGAAGCCACTGGCAGTAAATATGACACCGCCATCATCCAGGTCGAAGGTTTTATGGTCATCGGCACTGCCCCCAAAATAAGCTATCAAACAGGTCAAAAGTGGTCACCTTTACTACAACAATTACTCGAGCATCAGCACTCTATGACCGCCACCCAAAACTAATGTTTTTTTCATCACAGAACAAAATACTTTCGTGGTAAAATCTAGCTAAATCTCAAATCTTTAGCAAAAATGTCTTGGAATTACCATCTTCAACAAAATAACTAGTTTAAAAAAAATTAAGCATTTTTAGAGCATGCTGAAATTGAGTTTCAATACTATACCAATAACCGTAATCTTATATATACCTAGACCGTGATATATATGGTACTATGTCGTTTTATATAGACTTACCTGCGTGCCTTGCCAAGTACTAATTTATGCGTTTCTGTGTTTGATAGAATGGGTTAATGAGTCCGTATCAGCCATACAGGTCAAAAGAATGTTTATATTACCAGGTACTTTTAGAAGAACCTAATCATTCACTCTCTATATATACTGTCGTATAACTGAGCGACCGGGACAGAGTGTGCGAGGCTTCTTCATTTATTCATCTTTTTTTTGCCTCCATAGTTATCGTCTGTGTTGTTGGTTTTATTGGGTGATTTACGGTTGCTTTGAGCTGTGAACGAGGCGTATAATACAGTCAATATACGGAGGTCAGTGCGTAATAAACGACTATTCATCATAAATAAAGAACACTTTGCCCTTGTCGCTGCTGATATCAGACCCGTAGAATGTTTCCTTAGAAAACACGTCGCTGAACGAACGACAAGTTTAAAATAGAAGAAAAGAATGAAAATCAGCCGTGAAATTCATCGTCCAGTAAATTTATGGAAGAGAATTTCTGACCCCCTTCTCTGTCCTTTTTTTTCTTTCTTTTCTTTTTTTGTCGGTAATTTCTTCGTATCGCACGCGGGTGGATATGGATGATGGTCATCCGTGGTGTTGATGGACGAACAAATGTAAACAGGCGTCACTCAACGGGATAACGAAGAATGGGTCAAAACCAGGCACGCCGTTGTTCAAAGATCACCGTGTAACACTGCCCATCCTCTTTTCAGCACTGTGCTTGATTCTAGAGAGAGATTAATTCAGTTCCATATGCAGACAACTATAGTCTATTTGCCCATTTCCAAATACGGTAGAAATGCAACCCAACCGAATGATAAGACCTCTACTTCTATCTCCTTTATTATATTATAAACTTTGTGAACGAGATTGTTGTGCTTGCAAGTTTACAACTATGTAAGTGAATTTTTATTTAATTCACTAGTTATTTCATCACATTTGTTTTGGTGATGGCAATGACAGAAGTTAACTCTATGTTTACAATTATTTAATAAAACAAAGTCGACCTTTTCAACACAAATCATTGTTTTTTCCCCTCTTTTCTTTTGCCACCGTATAAAACGGCGTTTTGATAATCTAGCTCCCTATGAGAACACAATAGGTTGCAAGTCTTTAGCACTGATAAATTGCATTTAAGAAGCTAGCCAGTATAATTTCCAATTAAACATACGCCTACAGATGTTTCAGACTAACAGTAGACATAGAGAGAAATGGGAGAGGGGAGGGTGACGTTTTCTGTTTTGGGGTGGTGGTGGACAGATATATGGAGGTCGATTCACCCCCCCCCCCTTCCCCCTCCTCACTTAAATTATAATCTACAAACTGGTAGGCGCCTACTGCGATGTACTATCTATAGCAGTGTCGCGTAGCCTGTTGACAGAAGATATGGAAATAATTGTTGTATGTCTCCCTCTATTACTTCATGTTTGTTTGCCACTGTTTACAGAAGTTATGGTGAGTGGAACTGCTGGGAAATGTATACAAAACAAGGAGTTTGGACATTAATATAAAGTCTACGTAAATAAAATACAGAAACGACATCACTTTCCGGCATTGGGCATTTTTGTGCCAAAAAATATCCGTTTATTCTATCCGTGGGAGGAAAAATCTCTCTAGATTGGTAACTAAAATAAAATTTAACCAAAGTTTCTGACGATAAATCTGACACCCGAAAACGAGCTTACTTTGAGTGAGCTTTCAAAACTATTCATAGCTTGTTATCAGCTTGAGTTTGACAAATTTGTAATCAAATTAAATTAATACTCAGGAGTCGTTTGGTAAGAAACATGTTCCAAACTAGAGGTCGATGACGTTCAAATGCTGTAATTTGTGTTTCTACGAAAACATTTTGTTTACAGTTACACATCATTTGTGTTTAACTTCCATCACTTTCATCTTGCAATAAAATTCTCCAATTATAATCTCTCTTTTTTGATATGAAAAGGAAACTGAAAACAATGGTCATGTTTATGTTAAGATAATAAATAGAGTTCACGGGAGACAGATGTACTTATTACATGTTGAATATAGTAATTAACCAAATAACCTTCACATGCAACAGATGTACTTATTGCATGTTGAATATAGTAATTAGCCAAATAATCTTCACATGCAACAATTCTTTATGTTTTTTTTAATCTTTCATGCATGTCATTGACGAATATTGTTTCTTTCCAATAGTAAAGTATTTTACATATGTATAAATTTGATTGCTGAACATCTTCGGATCAGTTTCTTTCTTGTTTCTTTCTGATACAAAAAGTTGCATTTTGGTAAAAGTTTAAAAACGGAGAACATTGTAAGTTAAGCAATGCAAACATTCAACGTGTATCATAATTCATGAATAATTCAACAAGGATGATTATAAATAAGGAAAGAAAAGCTTTTCCAAAAACAATTTAAAAAATCATGTAATGGCATCACAGACCGCCTATACTGTAATCCACTTTCTGGAGTCAGGGAGGGTTTTAGCCAATCAAAATAGGTTACATTCAAGCAACCACATCTCGAGTCAGATGTCTTCAGTATCCCCCCCCCCGCCCCCGCCCCGCCCCCAAAGGGGAGTGGGAAATCGCATGGTAAAATTTGTCAAAAGTTTTTCAAACTCTCCAAAGTGTTTATACAGACAGAAAGGAGAGTTACAATCCCTAGCAAAGAAATGGCTATATATAGGGATCGCCTGCACCAACCAGGGAGCTGCTACTCTAACAGTTAGAGTAGCAGCTCCCTGCACCAACTAAGGGCTTTATTACCTATTTTGTTTAGTGGGCGAGGCTACTAATCCAGTGGTCACTCATGGTTCCAATCCCGTTCTATAGTCATAAATTTCTAAGCTCTCTTCCAAGGCCTACAGCTTACAAGTTGTAAAGCTACCAAGGACCGAGGGGTGTAGCATGGGCCAAAGCTATGCCGTTGACCGCAGTCATGAATAAAGAACTAAAAGATTGAAATGGACTGAAACTGACACACATTGATGTGAAAAAATTATCTGGAAACATATGCAGCACGAAAAAGTTTATAATTTGATTACTCGACAACTACAACATCCATACGGATTCTTTATACCATATTAGATAGTGGAATCATTCAGACAGTAACATTTGTAAAAAGACCTAACAAAATTTTTTAAAAAAGCCAATATTGAAAATATAACCAATATTTGAATTGATATACTCTTTACGTTTGTGCTAGCTATCTGAACTATAAACAAAACAACAACAACAACAACAACAAATAAAGAGAGAGAAAGAGAGAAAAGCTCGCAAATATCAGCAACCATTTTAGTTTTCTTACTTTATAAATTATTTGATAAATTATATCAATATTGATTCATTACTTATTTTTCTGTTGTCGGAGTGGGCTGCATATTTTGTAACACAATTTAGGACATGACATATGACGAATTATAATGATAAACAAAAATTGAACTAAAATACGCCTACGCCTTAGTGAAAGTGTTTAATTTGTTTATAAGTCTGAAGAAACAAAAAGTAAGCTACTTAATAATGATATTTAGCTACACATGCACATCATAATATTATCCATTTCATTTTCGTCATTTGAAATAAACGGACTGCATGGGTTTTTTTTAAATTTTGGTTGCTTTTATAAATAACATTTTAAATTTAATAGATCAGAGTTGTAGCCTATAAGATACATAGGCATATATATATTGGGAAATATTCAGTCCATGCATGAGCAGCCTAGTACTCGAAAAGCTGGCAAAGAAACAACTCAATAATAATAATACGTGTATATAGAAAAAAAGACTGAAACACAAGTGACAAGTTATAACTCACACAACTCAGAATGGAACGGGTAAGTCATCGGGAATCCTTCCTCTTCCCCTCTACCCCCCCCCCACACACACACCACCTTACCCTCCGCCTCTGGAAAGACAGCCAGAAAAAGGAAAAGCTGTGGAAAAATTAATATCACTTGTATATCAACATATATACATCGGTTCATTTAGTTCATATAGAACATGCAGTCGTTTAAGAAAGGTTAGTCATGCCATATGGTTTTTGTTTTTATATATGGCTGATTAAGAAATGGTCAAGTCAATTAAACTATCTGACATATTTCTGATCTCCCTGACAGAAACAAAGAATAGGCTATTACTAATTGTAACACCTATACTCAGATGATCGCTTTAACAACTTCAACATACAACATATGTGTATATTATGTGTGTGTATAT
>KN882277.1:156466-168744 GCA_000934455.1 Apostichopus parvimensis
CCGTGTGATCATAATGGTGTTGATCCACTCTCAACCGCCAGTCTCCAGACACCTAGACTGTAACCGTGTTATCTTAATGGTGTTGATCCACTCTCAACAGCCAGTGCCCTGACACCTAGACTGTAACCATGTGATCATGATGGTGTTGATCCACTCTCAACCGTCAGTCTCCTGACACATAGACTGTAACCATGTGATCATGATGGTGTTGATCCACTCTCAACATCCAGTTCCCTGACACCTAGACTGTAACCATGTGATCATGATGGTGTTGATCCACACTCAACAGACAGTCTCCTGACACCTAGACTGTAACCATGTGACCATGATGGTGTTGATCCACACTCAACAGCCAGTCTCCAGACACCTAGAATGTAACCATGTGATCATAATGGTGTTGATCCACTCTCAACCGCCAGTGTCAAGACACCTAGACTGTAACCATGTGATCATCATGGTGTTGATCCACTCTCAACCGCCAGTCTCCTGACACCTAGGCTGTAACCATGTGATCATAATAGTGTTGATCCACTCTCAACCGACTGTAACCAAGTGAACATGATGGTTCTGACCCACTCTCAACCGCCAGTCCCCAGAAACCTAGACTGTAACCATGTGATCATAATGGTGTTGATCCACTCTCAACCGCCAGTCTCCTGACACCTAGGCTGTAACCATATGATCATGATGGTGTTGATCCACTCTCAACCGCCAGTCCCCTGACACCTAGACTGTAACCATGTGACCATGATGGTGTTGATCCACTCTCAACCGCCAGTCTCCTGACACCTAGACTGTAACCATATGATCATAATGGTGTTGATCCACTCTCAACCGCCAGTGCCCTGACACCTAGACTGTAACCATGTGATCATGATGGAGTTGATCCACACTCAACCGCCAGTGCCCTGACACCTATAGACTGTAACCATGTGATCATAATGGTGTTGATCCACTCTCAACCGCCAGTCTCCAGACACCTAGACTGTAACCATGTGATCATGTTTGTGTTGATCCACACTCAACAGCCAGTGCCCTGACACCTAGACTGTAACCATGTGATCATAATGGTGTTGATCCACTCTCAACCGCCAGTCTCCAGACACCTAGACTGTAACCGTGTGACCATGATGGTGATAGGTCAAGGCAGTCAGGTGTCACGACTCCCTTCTAAAAGGAAACAGATACTACACATGATCTCTGTTAAAGGTTCGTGAGCAATAATATACTGTGTGCTGTGTACCTTAAGAGTGTATATACTATATACACATGATCTTAGCGAAAAGGCCAAGGCGAAGAGACCACTGTCGATTCGGATGCTTGTTTAAGATAGTCACCTAAGACGAATACCAAACGACTTTGGTCCACTCTCAATCCCAGTCTCCTTACATCGAGGCTGTGACCGTGTGTAGGGTCATGACGATGTTGCGTCAGAAGTGTGTATGACGAGTCCCCTGGAAAGGGAATAGATGTTACACAATATCCTAGTCAAAAGGCCGAGACTTTTAAACAAAGTCACCCAAGAATAGAACCTGGGCAAGACAACCAATCCTACTTAACTGATCCACCCTCAACCCCAGTCCCCTTGCATCGAGACTGTATAGCTGTGTGATCATCGTCAAATGTGTATCAATAGGCGGCCCTTGGTAATGGAATACGTTTAAAGAAAAGTCACTCAGGAAAGAACTTGGGCACGAGATACCAAACAACCGAACGACAGATCCGCTCTCAACCCCAGCCCCCCCCCCCCCTTGCATCGAGACTGTGACTGTATGATCATCGTCATGTGTGTATCACAATTCCCCTCGAAAGGGGAACAGAAACTACATATGATCTTAGCCAAAAGGCCGAGACGTATACTTTAACCACGGTATCATTTGAACGTCACTTTAGTTGGTAAACCGATGTGAATTCAAATATATGATTTTTGATATATATCATGCAACCTTTGTGTACATATCTATAGTGTATCATCAAGTGTCTTCCCAAATTATTAGCAGAGTTATTGTTGCGGTATATCCTAAAGAAATATTCATTTTTCCATGAACAAAGATTGCATTTCCTTCCCAAATATCCGCCTTCACAAACAAGAACATTCGATATGGATAACTTGAGTGAGGATGTGGCTAACTAGGTGTGTCTCACATAAAGCTATAATACATATGCATTAATTTATAGTCAAGCCATGTTTGAATATTCATGACGACCAAGTGTGTTTTGACGGCTCTCTTTTCTTTCTTTTTGGTCCCCGTGAATGTAAATATTCATAAGTCGTGATTTACACACTTTATATCACCGGGGAAAATTCAAAATTTAAATTGTTTAGAAGAAAATGGCACTGGCACCTGGTGAAGATAATCATTACAGAACACTATTTATACCTGTATCTTTTCTTCTATTTTTATGAAGATTTACAACTTTTCGCATGCCATTTTACACTATAAAGTTAAAACCACGTGATGTTCTAAACTTTGTTTTGTTAGTCAATAAACATATAGACCACGCCTAAATTGCTACCTACTTAAGCCTTTTCCGACTTTCTTTCTGTATTTTCTTTATGGTTAATGTCATTAAAAAATATTGACCGAATAGACTTATAAAAACTAATTGCTAACATTAGAACATAAAAAAATGCCCTTCCCAAAAGATACCGGAGCTTTTTTAAGTTAACTATTCAGAAATAAACCCTAAGACGTTTTTGAACAAAATGTGCTGTTTGCGTGATTTACGTCCCCTAATTGACGTTATGTTGATGTCACACCTACCTGTTACGATAGTATATCATATACAACAACCTCTTTTGCTGGTAGAGATAAGACAGATAATGAACTGCGAAATTTGGGTCGTTTGATTTATTATATAAGGAACAATTAATGTGTAAATATTAGTCCACAACCATTTAGTTTAGGCATAGTTGGTAAAGACTTTTGACTATACGAACTGGTACTTATGGTGTTCAAATTGGGAAGGGAAGGGAAGGGAAAGGAGGGAAGGGAGTGGAGGGGAGGGGAGGCAACGAAGGTGGTAAGAAATTGATGTCATGGTCTTCAAAAAGTAAATAAAATTGTGCTCGGATAATTTGAGATTTTTTTATATTTTATATTTCAGACTTTTTTTTTGTTACGTATCCTTAAACATATTCTTTTTGTTATACATGTTCACTTCGTGCGATATTATCATAAACCTCGCGATCATCGCTACAACATTGTAAGGAAGATTATCAAAATATAATGAAATTTCAAGTTTTTAATTTCGGATGCATCAAGCTATCTCCCATCAGTTGAAGGCTTTCTATTAAAATTACTCGTTACTCCAGCAAACGAAAACTTGAAATAAGTTCAAATAACTGAAATCCCCTCCCCCTCCCACCTCCCCTTCTTTCTCTTAAAAAGGGATATGTAGCTTTACGTATGTCTAACCAGGTATCATCTTTGTTGCCCATTTCTTATTTCGAACACGAATGTAAACATTGTAAGGTTACTCTTACCATCCAAACATACATATATATCTTTGCGGAAGCCCCCTGTCTCATAAAAAAAATTAACCTACGTTAATAAACTATCGAGTAAAACGACATTTCTTATTTTTTTATTTACATTTATTATTTTTCTAAGTTTCCAAGGAAGTACTAGTTTGCTTTGGTTTTCAATTGTCGTAGTAACTGCAGTCAAAACACATCACATAACTGTAAAGATTACATACCGTATACATTGTCAAACGTATAAGACAGTCACCAAAATTTAAAGTTTGAAATTTAAAGAAGAAACAAAGGTAGAAATGATTACACTGATATATTTTCGATATTTGGGAGTGTGGTCGCCATTTTAGAGCACATTAATATCGAAACTATATCAAATAATGAAATAGAGTTAATCAAATATAAGAGTGCAATTAATCAATCTAAGGAAGTTCCCTGTAACATTGTTTCACCAACTTTAAACGTTATTAATAAACGCATAATTAATTGTACCAATTGAGTATAAAAGGATTTCTCGCCCAGACACTTCTTTTCTTATTGATGCTAATTTGTTGCAAACATACTTTTCTTTCTTTTTTTTTCTTTTCCAAAAATGACTTTATTGTTTGAATTAAAAATAAACTGTCCAATCAAAAATACAGTTATCAACGCATAAAGTTGCTTCTTAAAGTAAAACCTTTTTTTTATCATCCATTGTTTTAACTTATTCGTTAATCTTCTTCAAACAACGGTACACCGTTATAAGCGTTCAATGACGTCACACCTCTTATCACGAAAAATGTAGTATGTCACAAACAAAAAGGAAAATGCTATTTATCTAAATTCGAATGTTTCCTGTAAACGGATTTCAAATTTTTGTACATCAAGTGGGTCTGAGACGCATTCATTTATTTTTCTTAGATCATAGCTTTCCTTGAAAGTTAATCAGATTTGAAGAGGAAACACTAATATATTCGTGTGCTCACGAAGAAAACAATCGCTGTGAAATGTTGACTTTCTTCTCACGAGAAGTTGATGTTTTAACATCCTTATAGTTGGTAGACAGAATCATGTCCACTTAAGCAAAGTGCATGGCTGTATATATATAGCCTATTGTATAGTAAAGTCTGAGGAATGTGTATATGTAGCTATGCACTAAGATGTGCGCATGGTACGAAAAATTTGACTGAGACTGTATGAATATGCATGCGATGGATGCGTACCGTATGCTCGATTAAAATTTCATGATGATTCATAGTACCAGACGAAAGCCCAAATATGTGAAATGTGATTTACGGAATGCAGGGACACGTCCTTCAAACTCAACCGATTTTTTTCCCCGGCCCTTTTGGTATACAAGAGACCGCAAATATTGTTATTCTTAAATGAGTGTATTATCCGGTGTAGTAGGTGTGTCTCCGATATTAATATGAAGACTAAATGTGAAGTAGTCAAAAGACACTGGATTTTCTTTGACACAGGAAAAATACACTTCCTTAATAACCATTACTGAATTATCATTCGAATGGTTCCGTTTTCTCAGGGAGGAACGACCAAGCGGCTCCTTGGATGAAAAGTATGTTTACATGGAAAACATAGCCGACTTGATTTACAGCTCCTTGACATCCTAAAACCCGAAACAGGATGTGCCTGCAAGATCCGCAGTGGGCCAGTAAACCCACCTAGTCATATATCCGCTTCAGTGTACATGAATTGCATTCAGAAGATATAAAATGAGCACGATCTTTTGGGTGAGGGATGGGTGGCGGTGGGAAACTAGAACAAAGATGTGAGACTCATGTACTGGCAGTCAATTGCAGATTTATTGTGCAATAACATGTACCAGGGCGCACCCGATTCACAACCGCCCACCTCCTTCCCGCCATGAAGTTACTCGTTTCAACTCACCACCTGGTAATAACTGCTCCCCTAATCCCGCTCCCCACCTCCCCCTCCCCTCCCTCACCGTCGAAGAGGTTTCCACTCTACTCTTCGATATCTACAGACAGCATAATTCCGCTTCACCCTGTATACGTATAGCGTTGACGAGGCGTAATAACTTTAATCAGATCATTTAACTTTTGATATGTTAGAGGCCATTATAAACCACTGCTACCCGTCCAAGGTTATATTTGTTTACCACTTTTAATTTTTTTGCAGAAATAAGGCTTTAAAACATCTAAAGTCCATCGATTGAAGTGGCTTGACGTAATGAGTCTATAACATACAAGCCACTAGGTCAGTTCTTAAAATGCAACAGTAAATTCCAAAAGGAAAGTGTCATACTTCAACATCGGCCTCAAGTAACAAACATCTCTATAATGTATTTCAAGTACAAAATGGTGTTGAATCATGTTACCCAAAGTGTGCTCTGTTTGTTTTTATAAAGAATTAAACGATCATATTATTATGGTTGATTTTTTTGTAACTACATTGATAACATTAAGACCTGCATTGACGTCATCATCGTCATCATGATCATCATTAATATAACATTACAGTAGCATTCCACACAATGTAACGTAGTTAAAGGATTACACGATTTAAATGAGCATTCCACAGATTTAACGTAGTTACAGGATTAAACGATTTAAAGTAGAATATCTTGAAAACGAGAGAAGAACTATAAAAACAAACCTAGCACTGAGATTCGTATTTTGTTTTTCTTGGCCTATGATAAAGTAAGACTAAATAGCTTGCCTAAAGTCATCTTCTAAAGTTGTATAATTAACAAGTTTATGTTTGTCTTATGTATACATAATATAAGAACACCATAGTATTCAAATCCTGTACGTGTAATGCCAGCTTTCAAATTTCCTATGAAATTTTGAATGCTGGGAAGTGTACAAACAACCACAAACCATTTGACTGTTTCTCGCCTATAAAACCTTCCGCAGTACTTTTTGGTACTCTCGAGGGGTGAAAGGTTATTGCGGTGTTTGTTGTCATAATCTGCCCCCTTTCTACCTTAGATTATAAATGTACATTCTTATAACCTATAGCTAAGAGTGAAGATGGGAGCCACAAACGTGTATGCCCATAAAACTGTATTGTTTGGTCGGTTTGATATACGATTCATCGTAACCAGAAAAAGATAGATTATCCAAGCTTATCACATCTTTGAAAGACAAAAGTATTCGCGAACTCGAAAACAAACAAATCTTGGCAAGCAAAGGAGGAAAAAAATGGTATTTTGTTTACCCTGCACGATCCGTACACTCATAGTTCTGGGATTACGTTTTGTAAGGCACAAAGATTACATCTGCTGGGCAGAAAATAAATTACGATTTTGCGATATACTTGTCATCGATTTCTGCACAATTTGTGGAGGGAGAGAAAGAAAGCTATTGTCAGGGACGCAATCCCGTCATTGTTATGGGTGGTATGGGGGGGGGGTGGAGGGTGTAGGTGAGGGTGAGGGTCACCCCCTTCTTAGAGAAATCTTGGTCAAATAAATGGTACGTAGATTTAAAAGTCTGCTATATTTTGCTCTAAAAGCAATGTTGAATAATTTCAACCGTTTAGGTTTTCCATGTAATGTTGATAAACATGTTATGAAGGTACTGAACACTATAGTGAAGGATGGGAGAGGGGGGGGGGGGCGGAGGGTTCACCCCTTTGAAGTATATATTGTTACGCCCATGATCATATAGGTTTGTTTCATTTGTTGTGATAAGCAAGCAAACATGTTTTTCGACTCCATGGTATATATTGCAAATACATTGAGTTAAGTCTATTTTCCTTTAAGACTTTTTATGATTAGTCCAAAAAATTTGATTAAAACTACAGAACTTTACTCAATATAAGAATGGAGTTGATCAGACTAAGTCACATTCCTTAGAGTTTTTCACCAAATGATAATCTGTGGCGGAGAATCTGTAAATTGAAGGTTGTTTTAGAATCCGATCCGATACTCAACATTTCGGCGGCGTTATCGAATAGGATGAAATAAAAGAGGAATTTTTCAACCAAAAAAAATCTGTTTAAGAGACTGCTACAAAAAGACATGTTTGCCAAAGTTCACTTTAATAGAATGAACACTATAGGGAATGCACATAACCAGTGATTCAACCAGCCAGCCTGCAGCCAGCCGGCCATACAGATATATATATATATAGGAGTCAAACAAACAAACACACATTTAATCAGTCCGTCAATCATACATATATCGTCATGGGCAACAATACTATATCATTATTTTGTAGATTCAATACTTATACACATTCTGCTGTAAACCAGTGAAAAAATTCTGTGTCATGGAGATACATTTTTTGATAAAAAATTTTATTAATTTTTTTCTACTCTGTCAATAGTAATGTGGCACGTCATTTTCATCCTGAATATCAATGTCTTATATATTTGATATAAATTTTTCATTTGCAACCCTCCAGTAAATCTTGATACATAATTGCATGACTCTTTACTAGTCCATGCACACGCAGGTGATGTCCAGTCGTGTGTTGTCATTATGTTTCAGACGCTTAAACTTTCTTAAAACGACTCGATTATTGCATCACGAGGACCACAGACACTGACATATGCTATAGGGGGCGGGTAGGGGGTGGGGTGGTACGAATCAGACCATGTTCAGTGCATGGTATCAGTGCGTCTTGTGTATACGGCACCTACAGGCCTCGTGAAAATCTTTGCTCTGAATAGTGGTGACAATGGCTTCCTGATCCAGGTATCAGGTGGCATGGGGGGGGGGGGGTTGACTACAAAGTTGTGGTCATTCAATTTAGGCAGACAGCATGTTAACATTGATCTTCTATTGTAATGTGCTGAAAGTTGAATTTTAAGAAATTCGATAAAATTACCGTATATACGTTACTATTTGTAAAATGAACTTAAAGGGCAACATTCTCGTGTTATTCTCTTTCTTGTTTCACCACAAATAAAATACGTTAATTACAGTTAAGTCATTCCCTTGAGTAAATCTCCAACGTAAGGCTCCTTAAGGCAAAATTCCGGTTGTTCCATTGCTTCATGCAACCTTCAGGCTTAATTATTTTATTGAAAAAATAAATTTCTTGATAGTTCTGACATTCGGAAGGGAAATCATTCTGTTACCTTTACATTCTTCAACTTTACACCACACTGTAAATTTCAACCCGAACTGTATCTCATAAAGTTCCAATTGTACATCAGTTTATTTGAGGCTATAAAATTCGTCTGGTCTTCTCTTGTTGATTCTTTGTTTTGTGTTGCTTTTGCGAGCTGATTTGTAAAAATCATCCTGAGTTGAATTATTAGTTTTGACTGAAAAACGAGCGAACTTTAGTCTAAGCCCCTGGTGAAATTTGAAATTAATTTCTGTATACATCAGTCAAACCACTGAAATAATTTTGTACCGTTATATCGATTATTATGCATTTGGAGTTGAATGTAAAAAGAACGTTCATTGACATGATATCACACCTGTTTACCTTCAATCAATTCTTCCACGTTCACACTTTGGGCACAAAACGAAATCATCGAAATTTCCGAGAAAGAAAAAACGCTTCGTTTAGTTGCTTTAATTTGTTTACTTTCCCTTGCGAAAGTTAGAGAATTGGCGCAGAGGTGAGGGGGCGAGGAGAATGTTTAGGCGGAAGCTGGAGAGGCAAAGGAAGGGGGGGGGGAGTGAAACATTATATCAAACACACGAGATGATTTCAAATGAATCCGGTTTTCGTAAACTCTTTTATTATTTCCCTGCTTTATATATATACACAATACAATAATAACGATAATAATGTAAAGATGTACAAAAACTAAACCACCAAAACGGATTAAATGACAATGAATGACGTAATTAACAACTATCACGTGATCTCCAGATACACAAAATAATAATATTAATAATAATAATACACCAATCTCTGTCACTTCATCAGTGTATCCACACACCATTGACTAATTAATTAATTCATTGATATTTATTTCTGGTGAAGAAAATGAAATAAATCCTTCAAATGCTTAGAATGAGCGATTTTCTGCAGGCCCGGGAATGTCATTTATATTCTGCCATATTTCTTTTATGATTTAATATAAGTTTTCTTTTTTGCAATATTTTCATAAGATATAAACCTTCAAAAGCAAATGCAATTATTCGTCTCTGTTTATAGGCATATGGCTCTTTGCAACTATGTTGTAATGCCCCGTACTGTATACAAAATAATAATGATAAATGTAATTTTTTCTTACGCAATAGTTTAGATATTTAAGCCAGTTACATTTTTACTTGAAGCTGTTGCTTGAGCTTCTTCGATACCTTGAATCGTGTCTCACGTCTTTGAATGTTATTTCTATCTCGTTCAAAGAGCTACAGTCTCAATGAACAGTCATAATCTCAACCATCTGAATATTTATTAACCTCATTCTAATATTCATAATGTAATCCACAATACAGACTATTTTGTGTCACCCAAAAAGTGTATCCCAAAATTGAAAAGTCGTTTTATTTGCAAAACATTATCGCTCAATTTAATTCGTTGCTTGTTGGGTTAATTCCTATGCACCGTTTTTTTTAATTTAATTTTTTTGGGGGGGGGGCGGGGGTCTCGACCCACGCAAATTGGATTGAAGCAACACATTTGTATAGCACTTTATTTGTATTAATGTTACAAGATATGTATTTATAATTTACGATTAAGCCAGGTTTATATTTTCAAAACAATACTATCATCTATTGTCTGGAGAAACACCCATAACGGCCACAATAGCAGATGGATAACGTCAACATATCTCGCACATCAAATTCTGGGCGGGCGGCCGGAAGTTGATCATTTTCAGTATAGGGATATTCCGGTCACTGAAGTTCATTGTTGAATAAAATTATTGTTAATAATCTTCAACAGACTAAAACAACATCCTATTCGCATTATGTATCGTTTTATTTATATCATTTTTTTTTTTAATTTGGTGAAATCTTTTTGAACACATCTGGCAATAGCAAGGTGTTAAAATGTCATCAAGGAAATTGACTTGGATCAATTTATAACCTACAAATCATTAAAGAATATTCTAAGAAACACGTTGCAAATTTAAGCAATTCTAAATGACAAAACAAAAGAAGAGGAAAAATACATTGACAACCAAGCAGACATTGAGATGCAGTATTATTTCGGTTGGTTGGTTGGTTACGTAAATCCTAGGTAAAGCTACAACTACATAACTCGTTCTGTTCTGTTTATCAAACTTGAATAAACCTCCTTTACTCAAATCTCTTAACTTCACAATATCTGTTAAGTTCGAAACGTGCCGGTCATTAACAATTTTTTTTTTGTAAGCCAACAACATCCACCCCCCCCCCCCCGTCAACCTACCACCCGCTCCCCTTAACATTATATAAGTAGTAAGATCACGTGCCTCCGGCGTCAACAAGATTCATGAATAAAATTCAACATTGGTCTAAGTTTTATGACAACAGGAAGGAAACAACGGAAGACAGAATTTGTAGAAAACTTGATAGAGGTATACGATTATTCAGGGGACATTTTATCAAGAGAGAAACGTTGTGTCCTATGGTGTGATTTCATGTTTCACTCTCTGCAGTGTAATAATTAACTTCATTACGATAAATTATTGATCGAACGACGTTGAGCTTTCATCAGAGGTAGCGATAATTTCCACGATTCTCCTTCTCCTTTCTTAACAAATTTTACAACTCGTACGAAACTACAAAGTGGCTGGAAATAGAGACTAAGTCACGGATTGTGTAAACAATCCCGTTAATTACTTGTGGTTGGCTTTTTTCATGGCTTGAAGGAAACACTCTTGCCATAATTCAGGCTCTCAGCTAAAAATTAAAACCTTTTAATATCATAGGTACTCTTTCGTTCGCCTCTAATACTATGTAATATTTATGATAGACAGCTACTCATAAATTGCGCTTTCGTTTGATCAAACACACGGCGCAAACAATAAACTTACTCATTCCATTGTCTATACAACGTAGTCATAATGCTGCATCATATTCATTCTGTTCAGCGTCTTACAGGGGGAGGGGGGGGGGTTCGTTTGCTGAACAATGGCTTTAATAGGCATGATTACAGGATCAAATTCCATTACAGGTATTTTTTTGTTTTGTTAGTATATAGTTCGATTGGGTATGATCATTCTACGGGAGCAACTGACTTTTGATCGAGTGACGTCATGTCCTCATTTCCCTGGGAGGAAAGTGTATGGATTTAACAGTAGTCTTATGAACGGGTAGACAAAACTCATCGACAGAGGTTTCCTGATACTTGACGCATGTGAAAGTATTTGCTCAATCAAAATTGAATAAGACCGTATAAATAAATAGCTAACGCAGACATACGAACGGGACAGTATATTTGTGGCGGCTCATGGCATATGATGAATATATTTGTCTATTTTCATGACAAGTCCCGTCGTTGTACCAAGAGTGAAAAAAAAATTACACACAAAAATTAGAACTGAACATATAAACCCCCCAAAACATTCAACACAACATATACTATATTATGCGGTACAATACATTAAAATATGAACACAAAGCACAGTGACGAACTTTCCCATAACTTTCAGCTGGATTTTCCATCAGCATAATCATCACAAATTTCATTTTTTTTCCATTTTTTTTTTATGTCAACGACGATTACTGAAGTTATAATACAAAATCAATTTCATAAGTTTGATCGAACCTGAGCAACCCTGTGAAGTTCACAGTCTTTAAATATGCAGCCTTACCATCTTTTAAGCAAACAATTCCGAACTATTGAGTCACTGTTGCCCGCATATCGTGATTAGCGACATACACGTTACACTATCCCCTGCTCTAAACTTGTGCTGAACGCGAAATTGCATCAGCCTATAT
>KN882277.1:178021-188177 GCA_000934455.1 Apostichopus parvimensis
TGTAAATTGGAAAGTGAAAACAAATTAAACCGATAAAATGAAACAAAATATACTGGGTAGTTTCTATAGTGGATATCAAACATTCTAGACTCTACCTCAGTGGAAATATTTAAGAAGTAACAAAAAAAAATCTTCTGATGCATTTGTCATGATTTGAAATAGGGAGAGAGAGACAGGAAAAACAGGGGGGGGGGGTTAGTTAAGGGGAAATAGCTAGGGGAAAATTATTCTTGCCTTCTATGTTTTGCATATTCATTTTTTCTTCATTTACCTGATTTTGAATGCACATGTTACGAGTGGTATTTAGAAAAGAATTAACGAAAGTTTGTTCAATAATTACGGTTGTCTAAAATGAAGGTCAGTTATAACAAGAGCCCAAAGGGCACTGTGGTTCCTTGCATAGGGGTATATGACAATACACATAATATTATCAAGCAAGATTGGATCAGTTATAAAAAGGTTGATCTCATGTAACTACGTAAATAGTGTATCGTGATTATATAAATCCATATGTACCTTTCTTGTTTTCATGGGTTTTACGACAAAGAAAGGCAGCTATTTTGTCAAACCTACCAAGATTTACTCAAACGAAGGTACAACATTGCGACAGAAAATGTCACAGCGTCTGTTATTAACATATAGTTCTGAGAAATATGACAATAAGCCATCTCAAAGAAGAAAGCCTTAGTTTAGAAATTTGATTCTTAAACTGGTTTTCTTTAAAAAAAAATTTTGGCATTTATTTTTCCCTTTTTACTAATGGAAACGAAATGCTCATTTTCGAAAAAGACTGACCACAACCAAGCGACAGTGTACTAAGTCAGTAATGTTGTATTTCGGTCGGTTAAGGGGTCGGTGATGTTGTCGGGCCATGAGTAGGGGCAGGGGTGGTAACATTACCAACGGGCTATGTACAGAAAATCATTGAATCAGCCCGAAGTATTAAATAGATGATATAATTCCTTAAGTTTCTCAATTGTTAATGTTTTCGATCGCTCGATTCTTTTCCTAACTAGTCCTACGTTAAGTACACCATAGGGCGCCAAATGAGCTTATTAAAATACCGTGAGAGAAAATACAAAATTCGTTAAGCGCGCCGATCGAGTTCTAACCAACGGAACTTCATCGTAGCTTATTTCTTTCTTTCGTCAAGGATACCGGCATAGATTAAAAAAAAATAACCTTGTCTTTTTCACTTTCGTATTTATACCGACAACCATGCACGCACAATCATTGGATCACGCGGTAAAAGAAATCAACACTTTAAAAAATTTATCATGAATTGCCAACCATTCCAACTCAAATGATTTTACGATAGATTGGGTTCAACAGCCCTGACACTGCATCGTGATGCTAACGATGGCCTGACAAAAAAAAATAGTCGATGACAATTTTTTTTCGGCATAAGACAAATAATTGAAAGCAATCTTTAACGGAAACCAAAATAAACAAATCTAGTCCCGTGTAGTCCGATGTGGTAATGTGTCAGCTTTAGTATTCCGGATCTACCGTGTGGTTCATTAATATCTAAAGTTTAATTGCGCCTCCCCCTTCTCTTTCACCGCCGTCTCCGTGATTGGCAGGATGACACGACAATCGCCCTCTGTTGTACTGTATGTATATATATATATATATATATATATATATACACACATACATACATACACAAACACACACCGACAAGTAGAGGGCGAGCCTAACACGATATGGCATATTATTATTACGAGTTGCCTCTGCATGCCAGTCACGAAACAAACCTTTATACATATACCTGGATATAGATGGCAATGACACCTCGGGCCTTTATCGTTCCAACATGGCAAAGAGGCGAGTCAACCTTAATTTCCAGATGGGAAATAAGGAGAATGCTTTCGAAAGGACAATTTTTTGACATTTAGAACCGCCTGATAACTTCAAATCGAATTTTATTACGGCAAGGTTCTCCTATAAAACAAACGTAAAATGGGTGTCTCAGAGCGTGCGACAAAATTATGGAAATTTTATAGGGTAGAATTTTTTACAAAGGCAGGCTTCTTCTTGGCGCGTGATGGGACTGTTGTTTGAAGACCACCACAGATGTGTGTGTATGTGTGTGTCTGTACTGTATATGTATAATCACAGGAAGCATCTGGTAATGTGGACTCGCGTTTACTATTGACATAACAGAAATTAAAACATGAACCATGAGTCCACCTAAACCATCTTGATTAAACCAGACGCCAGTCTGTATTCTACTAACATAAATTACCCCATGCAGTAAGGGAGAGTGAGGGGAAAGAGAGGTTGGGCCGAAGTCGACTAGATCCCTTAACATTTGTATGCTCCCCCAACCCACCCTTCCACACCAAATAACAATTGTTAGAAACGTTTTTTTTTTAGTCAATAGGTTCTGCCTTCCCATATGGAAGAGCATATCCTCCCCCCCCCCCTCCTCCGCCCCATAAAGGAATGACTGGCTATGCCGAAAATACGGTACCTCTTAATAATTTCTCCCGAAAATCATAGTGACATTTGAAATATGTTGAAAGTCATCAATGGATTTGATATATGTTAGATGGAATTAATATTTCACAAGAAGCTTGATTATCATTAGTGTCTTAAATCCCGACACCGGTATTTTGGCACGACCATTCTCTCCTTCCATGAGAGGGGAAGAGAGGGGGGGGGCGGAAAATGGGTCGACAGTGATATTATTCTTCACCATTGAAAATAAACTACCTCTAGCTTTAATTAATAATAGGGAATTTAAGTTATGGACGCTTTTTTTTGGTATTTTTTGCTTTTCAAATCTGCCAACTACACACTTATTGATAAAGGTTTTTTATTTTAGAGGACAAAATATGATTAATAAAATGGATGATAAGTTTGGTCACAAGCACTGATATGATGAGGAAGAGTCATTCAGTAATCCTGTGGAAACAAATGTTCTTAAAATATATCCAGCCATTGTTGATGGTGGTAATGAGATCAAGAAGCAATTCAAAAACTCGCACCATCACCCCAAACCTCAACTTCAACACCACCCCACACCCTTTACTCACTTTGAAATCAAATATATGGAGTCTACGTCTCAGTTCGAAGTCAACCGTCTCTTTACACGTTTAGTAGACAGATTGAGCTCATAGCAAAGGTCACGTAGGGTTATAGGAAGTTACTCACCACTTTAACATTCAGTGCATGTTATAAGAATCAATTTAAAGTTTTGTTCAGCCAATATCACTCTTTCAAATTCTCTCACCACATGAATATTCAATTAGCATCAATTTAACATCAATCAGTTTAGTTATTTATGAATGATTAGTGTTCTAATTAAATGATTAGGTATCATTTCTGTTATCAATTGTGAATATTTATGTTAATTCCTTGCTAAAGCAAATCTGTTTTTTTTTTTGCAACTATATTTCCAGTCTGTAATTCGACTATTCAACACACAGAACTACAGCTTTATGTGACAGATACCAGGTACACCTACCATGTCAAAGGTCGACTTAAAATGTTCGCTTAAACTTTGCAAGCAGAACATTTCATCGTCGGTTTCTTCCAATCGATTTTATTTTGCCTACATTGCAAAATTTAAAATTCCAATAATTTAATGATCCAGATATGTTGTATCACGAGGAAGTTAAACGTATTTATAAGTACAACAAAGTTGAATCAAATATAATATAATAGATAAATGAATAAAAACATATATACACAATACACACAATTAGTTTATAACAAAATAATATTTGTGTTCATCTAAACAACAATCGCAAAATATATGTTTATGATAGCTAGTCTGAAGGCCTTCAATTATCTCATATTTTTCCTCTCATAATAATACATTGCGTACTTACATAGGTATAATGGGAACTCGTAATTTCTACATCAACAAAAGATCATAAAATTAATGTGTTACAATCATACCGTACTTGATTCAGTTGTATGTCCCCTAAAGTGGTCATTAACACTAAAAATCTACGAAATGTTACTGATGGCGTTATTTCACAATTACGTGCGTATACTAATGAAAAGTGTATATATACTACAGGAAATGAGATCTCTACGAGCGATGCTGTTGAGTACAGCTCGATAAATGGATAATAACTTAATGAGAGAGTAACCAACAAATGTGTATCTTATACTACGAAATCATAGCCAAAAATATTAATCATAGTCACTTGATGGGTCATTAAAACATCTTATATCAACTTCATGAAGGGCTGAAATAGGTAAATTTAAATCGAAACACAGGCCTACTCAATATCGTTTTTTTAAATTAATTATTTTTTTTTATAAAAACTTATTTTATTTTATGGTGAAGACGAAGACGATTGAGGGGGGAGGGGTGGGGAGGTGGGGGAGGGGTCAGGATTTTGACCTAAGGCAGGATAAGTTGCTTTGAAATCAGACACTTCTCAAAATCCTGGTATATTGGGTAGAAACATTTGTTTTCCCCTAATCGAAGCATTGTAATTTTTTTACACGGTTTAATCATATGTATGTATGTATATATATATATATTTTACTAACTTTATTAGTAATGCTATATTTATCAAAACTTGATCACATAACTGAATTATTAAGAACAAGGGCATAAACAATTAGAATAATTCATGTGGGATTCAAGCTATTATTCCTCCTTTCTTAACCTTAGGTAGTATTCTTATTCTTCCCCCTCTCTATTACAAATATACCTACATGATTAATAAAAGCGATTTTTACCACTCAGAAATATCATATTGAATTCAATAATAATTTTTTGTATCATATTTCTATCCATGTCCACCAAAGAGTTCTAATTGTAAATTGTTTATATATATATTGTCGATTTTTTAATGTTTTTATTCACTTTTCCTAATTTTAACAACTTTTCCCTAAGCCATAGGTCCATTCATCTCAATAAGGTGTTTCCTTACGAGCTTGTTTGTAACAGGCTATAGTCGCCGGTCGGTAAACATCACGACGATAAGGGTTTTTTTTTGGGGGGGGGGGGGAGGAAGGGCTTTTCTCTCTTTGGTTAAACAATAAACACGCCGAGGTAAGCCTACTGTTATGTGTGTATGAAATTCATGACTTGAACCGTATAGAAGTTACCATGACATGCATCTTTATATAGAGTTACATGCATGATTGTATAGGGCCTATATATATATACGTGTTCAATTTGGTGAAAAGAACTTTCGCCTCCTTAAAACAAGATATCATTCGCCATTTGTAATTAGTCATTGGCGGTAATTATATCACCGACATCAACGTTATGACGTACACTTACGTCGTCTGAGGTCATAGGACAGACTCACTACAGGGCATATCTATATACATATATATATACATATATATATATATGTACGTTGAGGTTCTGTAAAAATTGTTAAAGCTTATATAGCTCCTCCATTCATTGCTAAGAAACTTTAATCTTAAAAAGCTTTGTCATCCATCTACCCATGTTTCGTCCGTCTTATTGGAGGCGATTTCTTTCTTGATAAATAAAATTGATTTCTTTTTCCCTTTCTATTTCAATCTACCACCAGAGAAATCTGAGTTATTCAATTAGTGAGTGTAATATTATTCTTTCTGTTTTGAAACAACAGTAAAGAAGACACCGTGCAAACAACAAGGTGACGAAGGAAAGAGAACTGACATGGCTCTAGAGAGGATTCTGTCATCTTTCGACAAATTAATTTTGTTTCCTTTCCGATGACAGCAACATGGGGAGGGTGGTCTCCGGGTAAAACGGAGATGAACAAGACCTTGTTATACGGTCAACCGCAAACATGCAAATATAGGGCCCTCCATATATTAGCAGACTTCAAAAAAAGAAAGAAAGAATGAAAAGGCTTTCAAGTCGCTGCTGGGGGAGGGGGGGTAGTGTAAATTGTGGAGGTGGGGGAGGGGTGGGAAGAATCCGTATAATCGAGTTTTATTTGATTGTGATCCTACATAATGTTATACGATTTATGAGAATATTTCATGTAAAAAGGTTACATCTTTTTTCCTTTTTTCCTCTTTGCTTTGTATCCTTAAATATATGGAATATTTACATACTCTTTACGGTTATACATATATTTACAAATTTTCCTGGCTCTTTCCTTACATAATTTGACTAGTTTTAACCAGTCACCCTCAAGTGTTGTGTTGCCTTCCTCTTTTGTGCCTTATAATATTTAACATATCTTTCAGATAGTTTGTGTGACAGGGAGTTGGTGTTTGCATTGCTAATCATTAGAGTCTGCCTGATTTACCCCTCGAGTATATATATGCTAGAAATTAGAAATAATGGTCACTCATACTGATGCCGATATTCAATCGCCATTTTGCTTGAACCAACAAAAAATTCATCCGTCCCGATCATCTATTCGGAAACACTTTCAATGTCTGCGAGAAAACCCTGAAAAGTTTATTAACTCAAAGGACAAAAAGCCTTTGGAGAACTTTTGGCATTTTAACCATGCAGAAGAACAAAATACCCGGATGTCATACCGAGTACATTTATCTCAAGAAAAATTCATATCATATTTTCTAAAGGCTATAAGGCCAAACGTAACATTAAAGGTACAGACATGTGATTGAAGTTCTTTGTTTTAACAAATTCAATGGAAAACCTCTGGATGTTTAGGTCAAAACTATACATCCCGTAATAACAGTGTGTATCTTGGAATCTGAAAAAAAACGTTTAAAAGTTTTTGAGATTTGACTTATACATCTGGCAACTGCACAGCATGTTTTTTTTTCTTCTTTAATCATCTTCTTCTTCTTTTTCGTCTTTTTGTCCTCTTCAGTGCACAAAATTATTTATCCACTGAGGAAGAACGTATACCTCTAACAAGCAATCGGCAGGCACACGTATGAAATTAATCGACAACTGAAGAAACATTACAAATATAGAGACTATAATAATCATGGATATACATTCAACAATATTATAAAAGGAATATATAGGTTTTGATGAACATCTATCTTGATGACATCACAGACCACCCACGGTGATCCACTCTCTGATAGAATCAAGGGTTTTTCCTATACAATCAAAATAGGTTACATTCAAGGAACCGTATATCTCGACATATGCACAAGATATTGAGGTTTTTCAAAGAACAGTAGAATATTTTGCTTTTCCACACAAGACTTGTGTCACACTGCTTGCCACAAACATATATCCCTTTAGCTGCTCGTGTGTTGATATTGATGTTGTTTTTCTCTTTGTTATATATATATATATATATATATATATAAATCAAACTTAAAAAACAGAGATGCGCCAACATGGGGAGATAAACAAAAGACCATATCGGTACAGCCATCCAATTCTCAGATACAACGTTACCAAATCTTATGTCATTTTACATAAAATCTTCACCACGATGGAGTCGAACTATACGCTTTCGGAAATAATAATGGCCATTAACAACTTTATAAGTAATTGTTGGTTGGTCTTTAAGGAAGTAAAATGGGACATTATACATCTTATAATGTTTGTTCTGTACTTGCTAAATCGACCAACGCCAAGGCAGAATATCGGACCTTTCTTTGTGTTAAGGCGAAGTGAAAGCAAACTTATGTAGTTAAAGACTATAGTTAAAGACTATTTTTAGGGGGTATCAAACGGTTGTATTTGTCAGCAATTTAATTACTAACATATAATAGGTAAGGACTAACCTGGGCCGTATGTGCCTGTTAGGTAGCCATCTGGACACACACAGTTGCTTGACAGGCAATGCTGGCGTCAAGCGTACATTTTAATCCAGGTAAGCATGGCATGTTTGTGTTTGCCGGTGGGTGGGTGGGGGTGGGGGGAGGGGGTTGGGTGTGATTTTCCCCATAAGTCTGTTAACCAGAAGCTGCTAACAAAGACGCTACTTACTTGTGTATACATTATTCGCAAGCTCTCACGGGCAAGCTCTCATGATCAAGTTGTCATCAATAACTTTAGATTGTTTTGAGCTTATTTGCTATACCAATGAGGATAGTAATATGAGAGGCATAAGTCATTTATCACATATACTCAAAGATAAAGGCATATTCGGTGATTTTTTCTTTTATAGGTCACTTAATATTGTTCCTCTTCTTTTTGCGCTTTCTATAATATTTGGGCCTTGGGGGCCTAGATTAGGGCTCCTGGGCACGGGGGGGGGGGGACTTCTAACCCAAATGGTTAATCCTGCATTGCATTTTGAGTTGGGTTTTAAGATTGTATCACTCTCGACATAAACATGCATGTTTTATTAATACACAAGTTAGGTACCTTTCATTACCACTATAAGAGATCTTTTATGGTTAAAAATACGTGGTTGCTCATTTGTGCTTAACTGAGGATATTTACACATTAATTCAATCAGACAATTTTGTGTCCCATGAATTCCAGCAATCTCTGTGCGGTTCCTTTAAAACTTAAGCGCACATTTTGTTTATAATTCAATGATCTGGTTTTACCTAAACGGTTACAAGTGGTACCATCGAAGTGTAGATAAAATGACCACATTACTGTATGCTGTTGTAAAAGGTTCTGTGTGACCTATGACCTGACAAACAGGTTCTGTGTGACCTATGACCTGACAAACAGGTTCTGTGTGACCTATGACCTGACAAACAGGAAACGTGTATTGTCCCGTTGTTGTTTCTTTCAAATGGCTGACGTGAACAAAACAGAACGTAAACATAAGTTCATTAAAAAATGCACAAACAGTTTAGAAAATAGTACAGTTTGCTGTTTTCAGAGAATATCTAGAACCACATTTCTTTTCTTCATTTTTTGTTTGTTTGTAAGTTATTTGTGTACTCTATGTACAGGGAGTGTATCACTAGATAAGCCCACAAGGGTTTCTTGATACACTTTCTTTCACATTCCATAACTCTCTGTATTTGCTACATTTGTTGTATATATGTTGTAATAAAAAAAGGAACGAAATATATATAACCACATTAAATTGGTTTTCTTTTATTTTGACAGCAAATTGGCTATATTTTAAAACAAAGTGAATTGAAGTCCACACAATTATAAACACCTATATAAGCCTACACGGTAAAACAACGAAGGAGGGAAGACGAACGGTGTACTTTCGACAACAAATATATATATATATTATTCGAAGACGCAAAGTCTCCCACTTAAAGAGGCCCATGCAAATGGTAGAGAAGCAATGTTTGGATTTATGAGCTGGAGTTTGATTGCAAAATAAAGCAGACATATGAACCGTTTGTGCTGAATGCGGAACTCTAGACTTAATCTAACATTAGATCAGTTTATTAAACAGTGCAAATATTGGTGGAACTGATGATGTCTTGATACCGAAAACTCACAATATTTTACAAACAATTTGATATTATTAAATATATATTTCAAACATTTCAATTATCTCTCTACCCAATATTAATCATCTAAACAATCTACAAAAGTTCATCAACATATTTTCTAGACTGTCTGTTTTGACCGTTTGTTCTACCATCTCAACCCCCCCCCCCCCCCCTCCGTTATCAATTTCAGGACGATAGGAAAACAAGTGCATACCACCCAGAGCGCGACACCCATATTCCCCACTTGCTAATCGCGAAGAGGTATATGCCTTACTCCTCTCTATCATATAAAAGCATTCCCAGTTTTATATATTTTTTATCCCCAACCTTTTCTAACTCATCTTGTCTTTATGTCTGATCTCCTGGCCTGTCACTCGACATTCTTTGGCGACTGATATTTCTCCCCGTCACCCATTTTTTAGAAGACCCCCATGACCTTTCAGGAAGCCGGGGCCACCACATTTTACACGCTATATTGAAGAACAACTATGACATTTTATCTGCCAACCCCGTCGTCGTCGTCGTTGTCGAGCAAAACAAAAAAGACGGAAGAAAGAAATAGAAAAAGAAAAAAAAAGCAAGAAGTCTCCGATTGCCAGAATACATTTTTTAGACACATTCGTGAACAACTGATCAGAAAAGACACTGAGTTAATACATATGTTGCTTCTTTTGTAAATTGACATATATACCCGACTTTTTCTTTATCTCACAGAAAATTTCTGGAAAATACTCAAAACTCTTTGGTTTAACGTTTTTTTTCGGTGATTGTCTTTCAAGATATATCCAGTCAAATTTACCTTTTATAGAATTTATCTTCTTTTTTGTTTTTGCTTTTGTTTTGTTTTATCCTTTGGTTGGGAGGGGGATTGGTTGGGGGG